>VMDO01003338.1:0-24911 GCA_007922755.1 Pedetes capensis | reverse complement strand
TGCTCAACGGCACCTAACAGCAACAACAACAACAACATAAGTTGGAACTGACTCGATGGCAACTAGCAACAACAACATAAGCATATGGTCCAAAGATGGAGAAAAAGAATTTGGTGAAAAATTCTTCCCTTCTGGGTTAATACTATAACTCCCAAGTTTTGGCTGGGCACAAGGTTGCCAAGCTCCCTTGCAGTTCAGTGTGCCCATGCCCTACATGCCAGCAGCACCCTCAGACCCAGTCTTGACAACCCCAAGTGTCTCTTTCCTGGAGGGCTGTGACAAACACCTACACAGTCTCCCCAGCTTAACCGTGCCCCATTTCAATGCTCGTGTTAGCCAGAGGGACCATTCCAAAGCACAAATATGACTGTGTCGATCTATGATTTAAAACCCTCAATCACTTACTTCGTCAAGGTCTTCCAAGTCTTCCAAGTCCAACCTTAGAAAGGTCCAGCAAGCCGTAAGTCCCTCCTACCTGTCTCTCCAGTTTCAGCACCTTCTGTGACCAACAGATGTGTCAGGAGTCTTGCCACACTGGGCCCCCTCCCCGCCTGCTGCCGCAATCTGCTGGCCTGCTTCCTCTCTGTCTCCCCTGCAGTCCGCTGGGTCTTGACTGTCTTCCCTGACTTCTGTTGTCTCCTATTCACACTTTGAACTTTTGCTCAGAGCCCATCTTCTCCAAGTCATTTCCTCCTTGGTGTCTATTCCAGGGCCTGGAAAACAGTAGGTGCTCAAGGAAGGCTCACAGAATGAGTGAATCCATAGTGCCATGAACCTCGGAGTGGGATAGAGTTTTGCTACAGGAAGAAAGTGCAGAAAAATAATTGCACCTTATCTTTAACTCTCAAATATGTTGGCTTTAAATGAACGTTTTCAATGGAGAGCCCTTGGGAACCCTACGGAGCCCCACAGAGGCCTCTGGGGGTCCCCATTTTCACTAGGAACACTTTCCTTTTATGTGTTGATCTTCTGAGAAAGACCTAGTTTAAACAAAGTCTTTTGTAGCTAAGAAATATTTTTAAACCAATGGCCTAAATTATTCAAACAATTAAGCTTAAGTGTAATTTCTATGTGAATTATCATCTCCCTGCCAAACTTCTCTTCTCTCTAATGTTTCTTTTTTAAGCCGAGTTCCACAGGGATGGTTTTTTCCCTGATTGTTCCTTAGTGACGTGTCTGAGTCACATGCTGGTGTTTTTGTTTTGTTTTGTTTTATTTTTACTTCTTAAGAAATTATTATTTTGAATCAGTAATATAAGCATCTTCCACGTGTCTACCAGCTTGTTGTGCTGTGGAGGCTGTCATGTTGCTGTGATGCTGAAAGCTATGCCACTAGTGTTTCAGATACCAGCAGGGCCATCCATGGTAGACAGGTTTCAGTTGAGCTTCCAGACTAAGACAGACTAGGGAGAAGGACCTGGAAGCCTCAAAACAATTAGCTATTGAGAACCCTATGGATAGCAGAGAGGCACTGTCAAATATCAGGTATTGTTTTGTTATGTTGTACATAGAGTCACTATGAGTTGGAAATGATTCGATGGCAACTAACAGCAACAACAACATAAGCATATGGTCCAAAGATGGAGAAAAAGAATTTGGTGAAAAATTAGCCTCCTCACAAGCACCCTTGTCCTCATCTTTCAGAGACAAAACTGTGGCTGGGCTTAGCATGTGATTCCAGAGATTTCTGTGTAGAGGCCACTGCTCTGGTGGGCAGGAACCACATTCCCTTAATGGGGATAATGGAAAGACAAGTCTTCTCAAAAGTGACACTGACACAGGTTACTCATTACAAGCTCACAGTGGCCTCAGAAGACACCTGGCTCTAGTATCCAATGACTGTCAGGAAGAAGGGCTTAATGTTAACTCTTCCAATAGCAAAACCAGTTTTTGGCAGACACCATCTAGCGTTTGCTTGGCTCGTACCCAAATGCTCATTTAACTCAGCTGACTTACATAGGGGGAGGTTTTTCTCCTAACACATTATGGAGGATTTATAAGGAAATTAGACTATTTACCATGAGATGATCTGTGGGCGCTTCACTGAATTTCTTAAACGATTAGAGTGAGTATATTTCAGTAAATGACTTTTGGAAAAGTTACTCCCAAATGGAAAAGAACAGGAAGAAAAAGAAAGAAAATTCCTAACTACTTCCATCATGGGAATAAATTAAAGCTGTACAAGACCTAAACATAGGAAAAGTAATCTAAAACTATTAGAAGAAATGATAAGAAAACACCTTCATGAATTTCAGACAGAAAAAGTCTTTAAGACAACACACACACACACACAAATGCAAACTATTAATAGAGTACATCTGATTGTACCTAATTAAAAATCTTTTGTCAAAATAACACATGAACGAGATTAAAAGACAAGTGGTAGCCTGGGGAAAGATGTTCGCAAAATATCTAGCAGACTGAGGATTGTTATCTAGCGTGTACACAAGTCCCACAAATCAGGTAGGAAAAGCTATACAATCCAAAGGAAAAACAGGCAAAAGATAAAAACTGAGAATTTATTGATGAGAAAATAAGAATGTGTGTATTTAAGAATATTGGACATCATATCTAATTAGGGAAGTACAGCTAAAAAAACAAGATTTTTGCCAATCATATTGGCAGAAATTTTTAAGTTTGAGAATACCAAATGTTGGCAAGACTGTGAGGCAACTGGCAAGCTCATTCATTCTTTTTTTTCTTGTTCTGTTTTGTTTTGTTTTGTTTAGACAGAGTCTCACTGTGTAGCTCAGGCTGGCCTGGACCTTGCTATGTAGGCCAAGCTGGCCTTGAACTCGCTTCAGTCCTCCTGCCTCAGCCTCCTGAGTGCTGGGATTACAGGTGTGTGCCACCACACCTGACCTTTCAATGCATTATTGTTGAGACTATAAATTGATACAGACACTTTAGAGCATAATTTTCCAGCATCTTGCAAATTTGAAAACATGTATCCCCTGACACACAGCAATTTCATTTCTAAGTATTTACCCTAGGAATTCTCCCACATGTGTGCACAGGGATCCGCAGGCTAGAATGTGCATTTGTGCTTAGTTTTTAATCTAAATCTCCACCATGAGAAAATGGCTCAATACACTGTGGTGTTTGAATTCTGTGGACATCATGTTTGGGAGAGGGGCAGGTCAACAAAAGAAAGGAAAACCCTCCCCTACATGGTGACACAGGGTCTGTAATAATGGACTTAAACATAAATAAGATCGTGTGCTTGGCACAGAATAGGGCAGTGTTTCATTCTGCTGTACATAGGGTTGCTATGAATCAGACCGGACTCGACGGCACCTAACAGCAACAGCAGCAACAAACTTTCTAGGGTTTCTAGAGGACCATGGACTGAGCGGCTTAAACAATAGGAGTCTATTTTCTGGCAGTTCTGGGGTCTAGAAGTCCAAGGTCAAGGTGTCAGCAGGATTAGTTTCTTCTCAGGCCTCTCTCCTTGACTTGGAACTGACCCCCTTCTCCCTGTGTCTTTGCATGGTTATCCCTTGTGCATGTCTGTGTCCTAACTTCCCTTTTTATAAGTACACCCATCAGATTGGACTAAGGCCCATCCTGATAATCTCCTTTTAACCTAGTTACCCCTTTAAAGAACACATATCCAAGTAACATCACATTCTGAGGCACTGGGGGGTTAAAACTTGCATACAAATTTGGAGGGGGATATAAGTTAGCCCATAACACTGCCTGTACAAAGCATGAGTGATACCCATGACTAACAGTGGGTCTCTATCTCAGAAAGCAATATTAAATTGAAAGAGCATGCCACATAATGGTACACAGCAGATGATACCACTTACCACACATGGACTTGAAACACACACACACAGACCTACAGCAACATCTTCTATATGTACATAAACTTTAAGTGCTCTAGAAGGACCAGGCTCATTAGGGGTCCTCTCTATGTTGGTTGGTCCAACAAGAATTAAATCATGGTACTTTCTTTTAAAATATATATTGGAAGGAAATACGGCAAGATAGAAATGGTTTCTGAGTGGTAGATAGGGGAGTTTGGTTATGATAGTCTTTGTATTTTCTGCATGTCTTAAATTTTAAAGCAATTTTTAAAAAAGGAAAAGGAATGGTCAACTCATTTGTTCCTGGAGGTACTCTAGATATACTTTCGGATGAAGTTAAACCATAAAGGAGCTACTTAGTAGGACTTCATTTCATCTTTATCTCCCTAGAAAAATGTCACTCCTTGCTACCTTTTGTATTCATGTAACTGTTAGATGCTTTGTGGCTCAGCCCTATGAATGCTCTTTTGGATTTTTTTTTTTTTTTTTTTTTGCGGTACTGGGGGTTGAACCTAGGGCCTTGCTCCTGCATGCTTTGCAAGTACTGGACCACTGAGCTGCGCCCCCAGCCCTTTTTTTTTTTTTTTTTAACTTTTTGAGACAGGGTCTTGCTAAGTTATGCAGACTGCCTCTGGTCTCAAACTTGCGCTCCTCCTGCCTCCTCCTCCCAAGCTGCTGGGCTTATAGGCATGTGCCACCGCGCCCAGCTTCTTTTGGATTTGTTACAGGAACATGATGGATGATTACTTCTACCACTTCCCACTATTTCTTCCGTACCAGCACTAATTTATTCGGGAGATATTTCTATGACCTGCCTAAAATCCTTTTAGAATGAGAAGGAGCATAAATAAACAAATAAATGAGTATACTATCCAAACCAATAAACATTTCTCTGCGCATGAATAACAGGCTCATGCTTTAGAAGGATGAAAGCAACTTGTGCTGAACTCAGACCATGTGCCTGGCCCTCGGCCAGAGTCTCCAGACAGCTGTCACCTGAGGCTTGGGAGCCTGGGGAGGCAGGTTACAAAGAGCCCTGAGTCTAAGTAACTTGTCCAAAGTCACATAGTAAATGACGAAACCAGGCTCACTTCAAACCATGCTAGAACATATGGCGGAAAACACATTGGGGAGGCCATAATATTTTATGGTTGTACAGGGAGTGGAAGAAGAGGAGAGAAGATTGTGTTCGTTTATTTCAGAATCTACTCTCAGTGAAACGATACTAGGGCCCACGTGTTTTTCATTCTGGCTTAAAAAGGAGGAGGCCAAAGCCCAGAAAATTTAAAAATGTGTATTTATTTATTTATTTATTTCTTCTTTTGGTCATGATGACATGATGGGTAGATTGGGTAGGTCTATTTCTAGAATGACAGGGGATGTCCAGGTAAAGAACTTCCCCAGAAAGTACGTGTTGTTGTTGTTGTTAGGTGCCGTCGAGTTGTGTCTGACTCATAACGACCCTCATAGGGTTTTCAATGGCTGACTGTTTCAGGATTGCCTTGGGAATGGATTGCCAGGTCCTTCTCCCATTTTTGCAGTGCTGGGAATTGAACTTGGGACCTCAGAGACTGCAGCACAGCGGTCTACCAACTGAGCTAGATCCCAGCCCAGAAAACACATAATCTCTACTTATGTTGCCCCTTGGGTGAGTTGGCTGGAACTGCTATGACAAAGCCCTAGACTAGGTGGCTTAAACAGTAGAAATATATTTCCTCACAACTCTGTAGGATACAAATCTGAGTTCCGGGTATCAGTGGGGTTGGTTCCTTCTTAGCCTTCTCTCCTTGGCCAACAGGTGGCCTCCTCTCCCTCTGTCTCCTCACTGTCTTCCTCATCCTAATTTTTAATTGTTGTAAGGACACTAGCCATATTGGATTAGGGGGCACCCAAAGGAGCCCATGAGAGAAGGATGTGGCAATCCACTCCCAAAGCAATCCTTAAATAATCAGCCATTGAAAACCCTAGGAGGGTCGCTATGAGTTGGGCTAAACTCGATGGCACCTAACAACAACAACAACAACAACAACAACAACAAATGAGCCTATGTTAACGTTACCAATAGATCCATCCTAGAAGTGCAAACAGAGTGCTCCTTGGAAGCAAGGATGGCTAGACTGCATCTTATGTATTTTGGACATGTCATGTGGGTCCAATCCCTGGAGAAGGACATCATGTTTGGGAGAGTGGCAGGTCAACAAAAAAAAGAGAAAGACCTTCAACTAGATGGGTTGACACAGTGGCTGCAACAATGGGCTTAAACATAAAAGAAAGATCGTGTGCCTGGTGTAGTGTTGGGGAGTGTTTTGTTCTGTTGTACATAGTATTGCTTTGAGTAGGACTGAACTCGATGGCATCTAACTACCACCACCACCACCACCTTTTTAAACATCCTATCTCCAAGTATAGTCTCATTCTAAGGCACTGGGGGTTAGGACTTCAACATATGAACTGGTGTGGGAGAAGGTCACAATTCCACCCATAAATCCCATCACTTGTGGTTAAGATCACTTTCTGCTCAGCCCAAGCTACTGAGGAATTTGATGTTTTTAGAAACTTCTATGAACTGGAAAGGTAACTGGTAGTTTAAAATAAAAGAAACCATAAGTCACACATCTGTAAAGAAGTAGGTCAAAAAGTGCCCTTTCCTAATGAGTCATTCCTTATGAGCTCTTCTCTGTTTCATGGGAGTCAAGTTGCATCTTCAGTGTCCCACTGCTAATGCACTTAAACACAGCTTAGAACAGAGCTCTTGTTTTTTCCCTGCATGAGTGAAATCATCAAGCACTCAGATGAAAGCAACTTGGGTTTCCTGCCCAAATTGAACACCAGACTTGAAAAGGACAGCAAGTGTCAGCTTGAATTGGTGATTCTCTTAGACCTTGTTTACTGAAGTGTTCTATGTGTGGGGGAGAAGCCTTCTCCAACTAAACGGAATCACTTTCTATTTCCTTGGAATACATAGCTTACAGAAAAGCCCTCTACTTGGCTCAACATGAAGATTCAGAGACCATCTGCAGAGGGTTCTAGGCTTCCTGCGAGTGATCTGTGTCTGCTTTCGACATCACTCAGCAGGGAAGGAAATCTCACTCCCACCAACTTAAAAAAAAAAAAAAATCTCTGTTTCAGAAGTCACGCGTGGCTTGGGATACTGTTGTTCTTTATTTTTATTGACTTTCTTTCTTGGCACATATCGAGTCTCACAGTTTTAATTATCACTTATATACGGATGATATTCAAATTTACACTTCATTTCCAGCCCTTTCAGATGATGTCACCCTTCGCCTTGCCCCAAATTTGGCTCCTGTCTTGTCTTGGATGAGCCACAATTTTCTCTGATTGAATATGGATGAGATTGAGGCTTTGCGGCTTCGTTGTAAATAAACTCCAAATGCATGGGAGTTAATTTACCCCATTGATATCCTGCCCCTCCAGTTAAGCGCAGGGGAGCTCAGTGACTCTGAATTACTCTCTTCCAGTCATTAGAGACTACTCAGCCAAGGGATTAATCTCCACGAAATATCCAAATATTTGACAGTTGCCATTACTCTCACTTTGGGCCAGAATTCTGGTTCTCTCGTGGCTGAAATTCGGCCATGATCTTTGGAAAGGCTTCCAATAAAAGCCTGTGTTTACGGTCCGCTTGGACCGTGGCTGCCCTTTGGCCTTGAGCTATGTACCCAATCCCAGGACACATCTTCCTTCAGGCAGCTGCGCTAGTTTTGTGTTCACTGAATAAAATGTAATCTGTCAAGATCTTGGCCGGATTCTCTGCCTTTATGTGAATTGGCTTTGGAAATGACTTGAAATTATCAGCTCTCCCTTTGAAGAGCTGCTTGCTGTTTTGCTTCAGCTCGTGGTTGGCGATGTTATCCTTTGCCTCGCACCTCAATCCTCATAGAACATGCGACCTCATATAAAAATATATATTAGAAAACACTGGGATGATCTCATGCTAGGCATTAGCCCAGGAGAGCATGGCTCTTAATAAACAATAAGCACAATAAATACTCATCGGAACAAGGACTGAGAGAATGAATTTGTAATCCTTTGACCCACTTGTGGTCTTTGCTGCTGTCATTATTTATAATGTATTTTTATCTACCTCCTAGATTATGTAACTGTGTTTGTGTAATTATTATTTCAACTAGAACATATTGGAAATCTCCATCCACGTAACTGAAGGGTATAAAATGAAGTGGTTGGAGTTGTCAATTAGCCCATTTGTCTTGTGTTGCTTTTCTTCATTATTTCAGAGCAGCTAACGGTTCATTCAGCACATTTTAATTAAAAACAAACATATGTGGGTCTGCTAAGAACTCTAGTGTCTAATAGTGTAGTTACACAGGGATGGCAAATATTTCTAGCAGTGACCATCTGATATCTTCCATTCATCTCAGCAATAATCCACCAAATCTAATTATTGGGAGGGGGATGGCAGCTGCACTCAGTTAGGCTTTTCTTTATTTTTACAGAGATGTATTTTTTTCAGCTTGTTATGTTGGAGAAAATCAGCTGCTGCTGGGGTCCTTTCCACGGCTGAAATTACAGCATCTGCAGGATTTTCTTCTAGTTGCTTTCCATTGATCCACTACCATCGGTTCCTGCCCAGGAGCTTCTGGCTGGAAGAGGTTCTAAGGAAATGTCTCCTCTTCTGACAAGACCTCTTTGCTTATCCAGATATGTTAGGTTTATTATTGTGATGATAGCCACAAAGCAAGTGTCCCCAGGGCTCTGAGGATATGAATGGTGTTGCCTGTATGGAGTCACCACATGTCAGGGACTGGTCTTCTGCTCTGCAGACTCAGATACAGGATTCTATCAGGCTCAGAACAGTATGTCTTAGAGTCTTACTGAGGACACAGAGAAGTGTGCACGGAGTAGCCCTAGAGTGTGGTAACTGAGGAGGAGGAGTCTGGAGTCAAATGACTGAGGCCAAGTCCCATTTGTGCTTCTCGCCAGCTGTGTGACCTGAGGCATGCTGTTTCATTTCACTGTGGCAGACGGACTTTAAGGTGGTGCCCAGGATCACTGGCTGTTAGTTCAGAGGAGAAAGAGAGGGAAACTGGAATCTCTCATAAGATCAGATCTAGGCTCTTTGGCCTGGCATTTAAGGCCTTCTCCATTCTGGTCCCAAGTGTATCTCCAAACTTCTCTCTTACTGCTATGTAAAATAGCCCTTCCAGTCCACTTGATTGAGTCATTAAAAATACACCTGTGTCTTAATTTAGACTTAATTAATTGAAGGAATGTGAAATAAAATGAAAGAAAAATTAGAAATTTTACACATACACCTACACATACACAAACATAATTTAAAATACTTGCTTAAAAAAAAAAAAAAGAAAAAAGAAAACCCAGGCACAGTGGCTCATGCCTGTAATCCCAGCAACTTGAGAGGCAGAAGCAGGAGGATCATAGGTTCCAGGCCAGAAGTAGCCTGTATGATTTAGTGAGACCCTGTCTCAAGATAAAAAATAAAAAAAGGGTTTGGGGTACAAACCAGTGGTAGAGCACTTGCAAAGTATGCATGAGGCCCTGGGTTCAACCTCCAAGTACTACAAAACAAACAAATGAATGAATTTCTTAGTAGTTAGTATAGAAGCTTCCTGTACATGATCTGACCTGCTCCTTTGTCCTTCTGGCTGTCTGGGCTGGAGTCATGCCCTGGGGGAATCTTAGAAGCTATGTGTTGAGGACTACAGAGATTCTAGCAGCCAGGGTCCCTGAATGACTATATGGAAGAAGTCACCTGGCAGCCAGGATCACCCCTGTCAAACTAAATTGGCAAGAAATAAGCTTCCAATGTGGTCAGCCTTTGTTCTCTGGGGTTTTGTTTATTATAGCAGCTAGCTTCATAGACAATTTATTTTGTCTACCTTAACAAACATGGTCAGCTAATATGAAGAAATGGGAAAAAGCCTCAAACTAGATATTACCTACTGTACTGAAACAGCTAACAGGATGAAAACATTAAGAGTATAGATTCTTGCACCAGCCTAGAAGATTTAAAGCTTATTTTAGTACTTAGTGGCTATATAAGCTTAGGGCCTGGGATTTAGCTCAGTTGGTAGAGCACTGCTCTGTAATCTCTGAGGTCCCAAGTTTGATTCCCAGCACCACAAAAATGGGAGGTGGATGTGGCAATCCACCCCCAAGGCAATCCCAAAACAATCAGCCATTGAAAACCCTATAAGGGTTGCTATGAGTCGGAAACAACTCAATGGCACCTAACAACAACAACAACATATAATCTTACCCAAATGTATTAGGGGCTGGGATTTAGCTCAGTTGGTAGCGCACTGTGCTGCAGTCTCTGAGGTCCTGAGTTCAATTCCCAGCACCACAAAAATGGGGGAAGGCTGTGGCAGTCCACTCCCAAGGCCAATCCCGAAATAGTCAGCGATTGAAAACCCTATGAGGGTTGCTATGAGTCGGATACTGACTCCACGGCACCTAACCACAACAACAACAACAACAACAACAAATGTATTAGAGAGAGTATATTTAGAAATTTATATAAAAATAAATATATAAAAATAAATATGTTACATAAATATATATAAATCAAATATACAAAAGATTATGAATATTAATAATATACATAGTCTCTATACAACTCTCCAACTGCCTGTTGAGGGACAGATTTATTTTAAGCAATTGGCACCCAAAATTGTGGAGGCTTGGCAAGTTCAAAATCTGATGGAGGCTGGCAGGCTGGAGACCCAGGAAAGAGCTGCCATTCAAAATCAAAGGCAGACTCTTGATGGATCACGAAGAGCTGCTGCTGCAAGTGAGGTCAGAGGCAGTCTGCTGGCAGGATTTCCTCTTGCTCAGGGGAGCGTCACCCTTTTACTCTATTCTGGTCTTCAACTAATTGGATGAGGTCCACTCACATTACAGAGAATAGATCTGCTTTACTCAAACTCTACTGATTTAAAAGTAAATTTTGTCCGAAACCACGGTAACAGAAACACAGAAGCATCCAGAATAACATTGAACAGATACCAGGATTCTGTGGCCCAGCCAAGTTGGACACATAAAATTAATCATCACAAGTCTGCCCCTTGGCATCCATATACATCTCCTTAAACCATACTTAATCTCCAAATAAAGACAGCAATGAGGTGATAATTACATCTAACATGATCCAGTTATCCTGCATACAGCTGACAACATACTAACCTTTTCCCCAGGAAAGGAGAAAAGTCCTTGAATGATCTTTATTTTTCATCTTGATATCTTGTAACTGAAGCACCATGTTATTGATGTAACAGTAATGATACTCGGGTACTATTATATAAAATCTGTATATCTTATCTTACACGATAAAGGAATAAGAGAGGCACACACACACACACACACACACTTTCATACGAAAATAAGGAAGAAATATTCATGACAAGTATGGTCCTTATTTTTTGTAACTGGTCATATGGTTATAGCTGGTATGAATAACTGTCTTCTTATACTACCCATTCCACATTCCCTTTTCTCTCAACAAGTACCTCAGCTTGTTGTGTTTCTTTATCTGGTGAAATAACCCAAGACTTCATTCCAGGAGGATTGGGGTCATCGCTAGTCCTGTCTGTATTGGGTTATGGTAGTTTTCCATTGACTTTAATCCCAAGGCATGGTAACACCGTGAGATTCCCTTAGTATTCTCTTGAATTCCAGACATACTCTTCCTTCTCGCCACTGTGGAACAGCAGTCCAATTTCCCCTTGGTAATCAGGAGCAGTCACCCTTCCAGCACCATAACTCTCTTCTTTGCTTATTTATTCAGAAACATGAGGGCCCCAAAGTGGCCAGGTAACAGTCTTAGCTTCCAGCTCAATGGAATCATTGTTGGGTCTCCTAGTGGAAGTGTTCTTGCCTTTGGAAGCAAGACCTCTAGGCTAGCAGAGTATAAGTTTCTCCCTGGGAACAGGAAGCAAAAATTTTGCTAATGAGTCACTAAGGGTAATTTCCATCTCTTGATTCCTGGACCCATGAATCCTGGCTATGGGAGAAGCACCATCATATATTGCATATTAATTCAGGACATATACAGCCTACCTGAGAACCTTGCCCAGACCTGCAAGGCACAGAGCTGCTGCTGTCATGGAGTCTTTAAAAGGCTGCTCTATGTTCTGTCAGCCCAGCAGTTTCAGGATGATGGGGAGCATGGTAAGACTAGTAAAGGCCATGGGCATGGGCCACTGTCACACTTCATTTGCTATGAAGAAAGTTCCTTGATATAAAGCAATGGTGTGGAATCCATCATGGTGGATGAGGGCTTCTATAAATTAATGGATGATAGTTTAGGCAGAAGCACAGCATGAAGGGAAAGCAAATCTGTATCCAGAATAAATGTCTATTATAGGAAGAACAACACACTGCTCCTTCCATGGTAGAAGACATCCAATGTCATCAACTTGACACCCAGTAACTAGATCATCTGGGGAACTGGTTCTATAATGGGGGTTCAGTATTGGTCTCTGCTACTGAAAGACTTGGAACTCAGCAGGGCTGAAGCCAGCTCTGCCTTGGCTAGTAGAAGGCTATGTTGCTGAGCCCATGAATAACCTCCATTCCTGCCACTATGGCCACTTTGTTTATGAGCCCATAGGGCCATAACAGGAATGGCTGGACAAATGGCTGAGTGGTATCCCCAATATAGGTCAATTTATCCACTTGACTATTAAAATCCTCCTCTTCTGAGATACCCTTTGGTGAGCATGGGACATAAATATCTTCATGTTTCTCTCCCAGTCAGAGAGCTCTGTCCCCATCCTTCTCCCCCAGATTTCCTTGTCACCAATTTTCCAATCATCTTCTTTCCAGTTCTCTAACTGTCCAGCCAAAACATTAGCCACATTCCATTCTCAGTGCCAATTCTGTATTAATCAAGGTTATCCAGAGAAACAGAACCAGTTCTCTTCCCCCCCCTTCTCTGAGTGTGTGTGTGTGTGTGTGTGTGTGTGTGTGTGTGTAAATTATTTAATTGTGGAGAGTTGGTAACTTAAAAACCTCACCGGGGAGGGTTGTGGGCTTGACATCCATGAAAGAGTCACAGTTCAAGTTCAAAGGCAGTCTATTGGCAAACCAGGAAATGCTGATGCAACACATAAGGACTGGCAGAATTTACTTGTTCAGGGGAGGGCCATCTTTTTGTTCTATTCAAGCATTCAGCTAATTGGATGAGGCTCACCCATTTTATGAGGGTAATCTACTTTATTCAAAATCTACTTATTTAACTGTAAATCTTATCCAGAAATAACCTCAGAGAAACATCCAGAATTATGTACAAAAACACCCTCATAGAAATATCTGGACGACTGGGCCAGCCAAATTGACACATAAAAGTAATCCTCTTGACCTCTTATGCCTTATTCCTCACCTATTAAGCACAATGATATCAGAATCTATCCTCTTGTCTAAATATGAAGAGTAAATGAGTCAATGTGTGTGTTTAGGGCAGGCCCAGCATGTAGCTCTCAGTGTTTGCTCTTGATTATTATTATTATCACAGGCTTTGGTCATATGCTTCACCCTCATGAAAATGCTAAGAACAAGTTCAAGCAGGACCACAAATAACAGGGGTGTTTGGTTGGGAGCACCACTAATCTGATGAGAGACTTTATATGTTAGAATTCTTACAGTTTCACAAATGCAGACCTGAATACTAGTGTTTGCATGCAATCCTAGCCAGTATTTCTTCTGTCAGTCGCTACTTTTTTCTTGTTGTTATTCCATGAATAGATTTTAATACACTCCATTCTTCCTATAAATTGTTTATTTACTGCTCATAATAATGCAATATGGCAAAACCATTTACATGACCAGAATCTTTTGCAACCTGCTAGAGCATTTCTCTTGCTTTGCTTTCCCTTCATTTCTTGTAAGAAAATTCATTTTGCTCTACATGTTTTTGAATTAACTAGTACTTCTCAGGAATACAACATCAGCATAAATCAAGAGGCTAATGTAGAATAGAGTGGGTAAGAATCTGGTTGGATTTGGCCAGAACTGACTGGGAGCCTTTCAAAGACTCTGGCTTCTTCACATGAAGGGTTATCATGAAGATTGCCTGGCAGGTGGGTCTCAACCCAGAGCCTGGTACTCAGGAAGCACTTGGTGAATGTAAACTGGGGTGATTCCTTTCACAGTATTTCCCTGTATTGTTGCTCTCAGATTCCTCCTTGCTCTGAGGAGACCTAGGAGCCCAGGTCCCTGAGTAACTGTGTGGAGGAAGTTGCCTAACACAGGATCACACCTGTCAAACTGTTGTATATAAAAGAAGTCAACTTCTGTTGTGCTAATCCTTTGACATTTGGGGTATATTTATTCCAGCATCTGCCTTCTTAAGCCCTTTGCATCACATTAAGCAATACAGTCGGTTAATATTGCAAGCAGGTCACTGTTGCTCATGATAACCTCTGTACTTCTGCAGGCTCCAGAGGCCTTGATCTCCTATAGAAAGTGTCTGCTCCACAATGTATTTACCCTTGGCATCTATAAGCTTTGGCATCTACAAGCCAATGTCAGTGCTTCTCTTGTGGAACTGTCCTGCCTCCTCAGTTATATAGTATCATGAGTATTGATTTCAGGGTGTAAGAAGTATATTTCTTTATTGAATTCCTGTCTTGAATTCCCATGCCACTAGTGTAGCAGAAAGGGAATTCAAATTAATTTAAGGAGGGGTCTTAATTTTTTTTATTTCAACCTAATTTCTAGGTTGTAGATGGGCAATTTATCTTCAATGTCATTATCTGATGGAGACATTCTCATTTCTGCTTGATAATTCATTGTCAGATAACTGGAATTTCCACTCAGTTTTGACTCTAGGGCTTCCTCCATTGGTATAAGTCTTAGCTGCTTCTATACCCTTTATAGAAATGTGAGGATAAGGAGGCTTATTTGAGAGTCCAGGGTGTATGGAATTCTGTCTGTGAGTCAGTGGATAGGAAATAATACTGAGGACAGAAAAGTTTGTATTTTAATATTTCACAAACATAATATCACCACAAAAAGTAAGCCCCTTGAGGGCAAGAACTGTGCCCTGACTATATACTGGTATTCTGTCCAGAAAACCAAGCTTATTTGATGTTGCTGTTAAATGAGAAACAATAGTCAACAAACTGAGAAACATAGGAAAAGATTTCCAATCTTTTGTCTAAAAAAAATAACAACTCCAAATACAGAAAGGTACTATTACAGGCTGAGTTCTATTATTCCAAAATTTATACACTGAAAGAACCCCTAGTTACTCAGAATATGACCATATTTGGAGACTGAGTCTCTAAAGAGGTAACTAAGTAACTTAAAATGAGGTCACTAAGATGGACCCTAAACTAATATGACTTGTGTCCTTAAAAAGGAGATTAATGAGAGCCAGGTGCTGTGGTGCATGGCTGTTATCCCAGTGGCTGAGGAGGCATAGGCAGGAGGATCGTAAGTTTGAGACCAGAGGCAGTCTATGTAATTTAGTGAGACCCTGTCTCAAAAAAAGTAGAAAAATGGGCTGGGCATTCAGCTCAGTGGTCTAGCACTTGCAAAGCACGAAAGCACGAGACCCTGGGTTCAACCTCCAGTACCACAAAAAAAAAAAAAAAGAAAGAAAGAAAGAAAAAGAAAAAGAAAAAAAAGATGAATGCTTAGGCTCATATGGAGGAAAGTCCAGGTAGGGACATGTGGAATTCCTTTTACCTTTAGTGGTAGTTGCCAAGACAAAAGGAAGAGAATGCTGTAATTGACCAGGGTAGGACTGAGATGAGCCTTCAGGTTTGTATTAAAAGAAGGTTTTTTTTTTTAAAGTCATATTGTATAAATTTGTTTCTCAATATGCAAAATTGAACACATTACTTCTGCTTCTAGCAGTGTTGCAGTAACTACTACTACTTGTTTCTTTCCTGTTGTAAACAGCTAGACAACTGGTAAAACACATGATAATTGTTTTCAGACGTTGGACAGAGGACTATAATCCCTGAAAGAAAGGAAACAAAGCAAAGTAAAAAACTCACCAGGGAACCATAAACCAAAACATTCTCAGCATTCACAATGATGAGGGAGACAATTAAGTCCACCTAGTCAGTGAGGAGAACTCTCCCTGGCCACTGTATTAGTTTTCTATGGCTGCTGTAATGAATTACCATAAATTTAGTAGCTTGAGACAACACATTTATTATCTCATGGTTCCGTAGATCAAAAGTCTGACACATAGATCACTGGGCTAAGATCAAGGTGTTGACATGATGGGTTCCTTTTGGAGGATCTAGCAAAGAATCCATTTTTCACCTTGAGTCCTCCTATTTTCCTTGACTTATGGTCCCTTTCCTCCATCTTCAACATCAAGAACACTGAGCCAAGTCCATCTCACACTTCTCTCTCTCTGGTTTTATCCTCTGACTCCCTCTTCTGCTTCTAAAGACCCATGGGTCTACCTGGATAACCCAGGATAAGCTCCTATTTTAAGGTTAACGGATTAGCAACATTAATTCCAACTGCTACTTTAATTTTCCATTATCATATAACCTAACATATTCCCAAGTTCTGGGGATTAGGATGAAGATATCTTGAGGGGACATAATTTTGTTTACAATAAGCACTGAGGCATTTATTAGAGACCCCAGAACAGTCCTGATATGGTATTGGTGATAAACTGGTCTTAAGACAATAATTACTCTAGACCTAACCCAACAAGCTTAAAAATAAGCTCAAAAGGATTAAGCTGATCCACAAGTAAATTAATTCTTGCAAAATAAACTCAATGCTCCCTAAAATAAGACAATAAATGAAAAATCTAGACATAAGACAATGTCATGCTTATAATCTCAAAGTTATAGGAAAATGAGCCATAAGCAGGAGAAAAATTGACAAATAGAAACAGGCTTAGAATGACAGCTAAAATAGAATATCAAACATGCATGTTAAAGTAGTTCTTGTAACTACCTCAAAAAATTAAATCAAGACATAATGAGAACTATAAACTATAAAAAGAAATAAGTAGAATTTCCACAGAACCAAATGAAATGAAAAATTCCCAGGGATAACTGTAACAAGAGATTGGACACTATTGAAGAAAAGGTTGGCAAAATTGAAGAAATCATGAAAGAAAATATCTAGACTGAAGTACACAGAAGAAAGTCTGAAAAAAACATGAAGGAGCCTAGCAACCTGTGGGAACAATATTAAGTGGCTTGATTTCTTCAAAATAGAAGTCTCAGAAAAGGAAAGACAGAAAATCTATTTGGAAAGATAATGACCAGAATTTCCCCCAAATTTAATAAAAACTATCAACATATAGATCCAAAAGTCTAAATCAACCGCAAGGAAGATAAACACAAAGTGCGTCATAGTATATCATAATCAAATCTCTGAAAGCAATGATAGAAAAGAAATCCTGAAAAGCATCCAGAGAAAGGAAGACACACTACACACAGAAAACAAAGACAAAAATATCTACAGATTTCTTGTCAGAAATAATGCATGCAAGAAGACAATGAAAATGCACTGCATAGTGCTGGAAGTAAAAAAAGAAAAAAAAGAAAGTCAATGTTGGATTCTACTTATATTGCTACAGTTTAGATATTGTTTGAGTGCCCCCCAAGGTCCAAGGGCTGGAGGTTTGGTTCTTAATGTGACAATACTGACAGGCAGTGTGGATCTTTAAGAGGTGAGTCCTAATGGGAGGTCCTTGGTCATTGGGACTACTTCCCTCTGAAAGAATTAAGGTTGTTCTCACAGTACTTTGCCTGCAGCTGTAGCCCTGTGGCATCCGATCCCCGTCAGATTTCGGAAGCTAAGCAGGGTTGGGCCTGGTTAGTACCTGGATGGGAGACCACCTAGGAACACCAGAAGCTGTAGGCTTGGGAGAAGGACCTGGCAACCCCCTCCCAAAAATCAATCTGCCATTGAAAACCCTATGAACAGCAGAGAAGCACTGACAATAGTGTTTCCCCTGTTGTACAGAGGGTCACTATGAGTCGGATACCCACTCGACGGAACCTAACAACAACAACAACACAGTACTTTGAGTTAGTTCTTGCAAGAGCAAGTTGTTGTAAAGATAAGCATGATCTCTGAATCACTCTCTGGCTTCCTATCTGGCAGTGGGATTTCTCTCTCACATGCCCTCCCTTCATGGTGCCCTCTCTCCGTTAGGCCTCATCAGACATCAAACACATGGAGCTGCCTGATGTTGGATGGTCAGCCTCCACAATTTTGAGCTAAATAAATTTCTCTTCTTTATCAAGTTAGCCTACCTCAGGTCATATATCCAGCAAAATCTCTCTTCAAAATGAAACAAAAGGACTTTCATCCAAGAGACCTCTGCTCTAGGAAATGTTAACGGAATGTTTTTGGGTGAAGGAAGATGTTACCATGCTGGCACTCGGATCCAGACAAAGGAAAGAGTAACACAAAGTGGTGAATATATGTGTAAATACAAAATATATTTGCTAACTTAAAATTTATTTCATAAATAACGTAATTTTAAGAAAAAATGATAACAATGTATTGTGGGGTTAATTATGTAATGCCGAGATAAAATATGTGACAACAATTGCATAAAGGACCCAATAAGAGTAAAGGAGGACTACTAATGTTGACATTCTTAAGTTGCATATTAAAGACAATATTATGATTTGACAGTAGACTGTGATAAACAAGAGATGCATATTATCAACCCTATGGACCACTAACAAATAAAACAGATAGATATAAGTAATAATCCAACAGAAACATATAAATCTAAAAATATTTAATCCAAAAGAAAGCAGAAAAAGTGGGGAAAGTAATAACAGGTGCCCAGTATTTTAAAAATTGGTATGATGGGAGACTTAAATCCAGCCATATTGTTAACAGGAAGATGTAGGGAGCAGCTCTGGAGAAGGGAGCACCGGTCTGGAGCGCAGGTCCAAGAGGCCAGAGGCAGGCAGGTGCTTCTCCAGCAACAACAATTACTTTCCCCTTCCCAGCAGCAGATACCCCAGTTCATCTGTGCTTGCTGTATAAAAGAATTTACACAAGACACAGAAACTATAGCATAGAGTATATTTTAATAAGTTTATTAAAAATAGGGAATATAGACATAGCATGAAAAGGCAGTACAACTTCAAGATGTGAAGGGGGCAGTAGTAAAGGGCTACTCCCTTGGACTAAAGTCAAATGTGACTTTAGTCACATTTTTCTTCCCTTAAGGGAAGAGAGAACAGATCCACACCTGGTGCCTTTGTTTTGTAAAAAAACTTAATGAACCTTTCGAATATTTTCGGGAGGGGCCCAACGGTGGAAGTCCTAGAATAGTCTGCCTTTGTTCACATCCAGGCAGCCATCAATCCTGGCCTAGGCCCATTACAAAGTGTCCTTCCAATGTCCTCAAGGACACACATGCCTTCCTCATCATCGCAAATGGCAAGAGCCATTTTCAATCCTCTTTTCCTCCATTTTGCCTGCTGATGCCCAACCTAGCTACCTAGCAATATCAATAACTACACTAAATAAAAACACTTTAATTAAAAGCCAGAAGTTGTCAGACTGAATAAGGAAGCAAGATCCAATTAGGCATTGTCTATAAGAAATCCAATGTAAAGACAAAACAGTTTAAAATAAAGAAATGCAAAAAGATAGACTATACAAATATTAATGACGAGAGTCTACAATCAACATCCATGGAAGCAGCAGTCAAGAGATCAAAAGATGCAAAAGACCTCTTTAAAGTGCTGAAAAGTGAAGATGTCATATTGGAGATGAAGGTGTGCCTGACTCATGCTTGGTATTTTCAGTTGTATCATATGCTTGTGAAAGCTAGATGTTTGATAAGGGAGACAGGAGAAGAATGGATGCTTTTGAATTATGGTGCTGGAGGCGAATATTGAATATACCATGGAACCAAAAGATCTGTCCTAGAAGGGCAATCAGAGCATTCTGTGGAAGCAAGAATGGATACACTGTTTCTTATGTGTTTTGGACATGTTGTCAGGAGGGACCAATCCCTAGAAAAGGACATCATGTTGGGTAGAGTGGTGGGTCAATGAAAAAAAAAAGAAGACGAGCCTCAACTAGATGGATTGACACAGTATCTGCAACGATGGGCTTAAACATAAAAAAGATCATGTGCCTGGCACAGGGTTGGGGAGTGTTTCATTCTGTTGTACACAGGGTCACTATGAGTGAGACAACTCCATGGTACATAACAACAATAACAAAAACAACAAGGATGAAAATGAGAGAGCGGAAGTGGCTGTATTAATACTAGAAAAGGTAGATAGACTTCAGGATAAAGAATATCACTGTGAATAAAGAAGGGTAAGTCACAATGATAAAATGACCAATTCTTTAAGAAAACAGATCATCATTAAGAAAACAGACCAGTCCTAAATGTATATGCACCTATTCACTGGGCTTCAAAATATATAAAGAAAGCAATGAAAGAGCTGAGTAGAGAAAAAACAGGGTTGGGATTTAGCTCAGTTGGTAGAGTGCTGCTCTGCAGTCTCTGAGGTCCTGAGTTCGATTCCCAGCACCGCAAAAATGGGAGACGGACATGGCAATCTACTCCCAAGGCAATCCCGAAACAATCAGCCATTGAAAACCCTATAAGGGTTGCTATGAGTCAGACACAACTGGACAGCACCTAACAAAAACAACAGAGAAAAAACTTAAATCCAGCAAACAATGTGGCAAAACTAGCTATTCAGGTGCAAAAGAAATAAGTTGAATCCTTATGCTATACATAAAAATAATTCAAAATTGGTGAAAGATTATTATGGTTTGGATCTAAAATGTTTCCCAAAGGTCATGTTCCCCGGTGTGTGGCGCTGTCCTGGGAGATTGTGGAACTTTGGGATATGGGTCTAGATTGGCAGAAGTGAGTTACTGGGGGTAGGCCCTTGGTGGGTTTTCGACTGTGGCTTCACATTCTCTCAGCCTCCTGCCCTATGATGCTATGAGTACATCTGCCACAGTTTCTACCTCTGCCACCACCATGCCTGCCCCACCACCATTATGGACCGATGCTCTAACTGTGAGCTTCCAATAAATCTCTTCCTCCATAAGTTTGTTTCCATTGGTTTTTCTCCTGCAGCGATGACGGCTAACTAATATAAAGACCTGAATGTAAGAGCTAAGATTATAAAGCTCTTTGAAGAAGCATAAGAAGCTTCATTACAATGCATCTGACAGTAATTTCTTGGATATGATACCAAAAGCAAAGGCAACAAAAGAAAAAATAGGTAAATTAGACTACATCAAAATTTAAAACTTCTGTATTTGAAAGGATACTATCAACAAAATGAAAAGCCAACTCAGAAACTGAGAGAAAATATTTACAAATCATATACATAAGAGATTAATATTCAGTAACTCAACAATAAAAAACTCACCTCAAAAATGAGCAAAAGACTTGAATAGACATTTTTCCATAGAAAGTTTGCAAATGATTAATAAGCACATAAAAAGATGCTCAACACCACTAATCATCAGGGAAATGCAAATTAAAGCTACCGAGATACCATTTTGTACCCGTTAATATAGTCGTTATCAAAACATAGAAAGTAACAAGTGTTGGTGAGGATGTGAAAAAATTGGAACTATTGTGTATTGTTGGAAGGAATGTAAAATGGGGCTACTGCTGTGGAAAACAGTTTGGCATTTCCTCCAATAATTAAACATAGAACTTTCATGTTGTTGTTGTTGTTGTTAGGTGGCATTGAGTTGGGTCTGACTCATAGTGACCCTATGTATAAACATTCCCTGACACAGTGCCATGCCCTGCACTATGTCAGTGCTTCTCTGCTGTTCATTGGGTTTTCGATGGCTGATTGTTTTGAGATTGTTTTGGAAGTGGGGTGCAAGATCCTTCTCCTGAGAATTTTCATAGGATTCTACAGTTCCTTCTATGAGTGTCTACCCAAAATAACTGAAAGCAGAGCCTTGAACAGATTATTGTACACCTATGTTCAGAGTGCCTGCAGCCGTAACACGGTGGCATCTGATCCCGTCAGATCTCAGAAGCTAAGCAGGGTCAGGCCTGGTTAGTACTTGGGTGGGAGACTACCTAGGAACACCAGGAGCTGTAGACTTGGGAGAAGGACCCAGCAACTGACTCCCAAGAAACAAAAAATGGGAAAGGGACATGGCAATCCACTTCCAAAGCAATCCCAAAACAATCAGCCATTGAAAATCCTGTGAGAGTTGCTATGAGTCGGGCTTCATTCTACAGCACCTAACAAAAACAACAACAACAATTAAAAGAAAGAGAGAAGATATAGTAATAACACTAACAATAAAGGCTTTGATGGGGCAGACTTCACCATGTCATTGAGGTGACTAAGTTTATTTTTACCCCTTTTTTCCACATCAGAGAGAAACTTATGTTGCCGTTTGGCGCAGTTTCCCTCTTAGAGAGCTTCCGTGTGCTAGAAATCTCTGGCCAAGTGGGCCTGTGGGTCTGGATTTGGCATGTGGACTAGATTTTTCTTACTTCCCAGTTTAATTTAGGGGAAAGCACTTTGCTGAAGTGCTTAAACAGGAAGGAGAAATTACCAACACTGTTATTTTCTCTTGCGACAGCCTCAAGATTCAAGCTAAAGCTACCATTATCCTTTTCCTTCAATTCCTCTAAAAATAGTCATCTCCCGATTAGATTCCACGGAGAAGGGAACTTCAGCTGGCTCCACAGGTGCCTACGGAATGGCAGGGCCCCTGGTCCTTGGGAGATCTGTGTAGCAAAGGCCCAGGTCCCTCAGGGGCCTCTAGGGCATCTATGGGCGCCCCTGGGGGTTCAGACATCAGGCCTGCCCTGAGACTTGGATATGGATTTCCTTTTTGAACTTCGAACAAAAGATCAATTGATCCAGTAATGAACAGACCTCATGGATAATTATTTCAGTTTGGTACCAATAGTAAGCTGATGGCAAAGTGGTATCCTCAGAGGGACAGAACTGTGACGTTGACATAGTCATTTTTTTTGTGTGTGTGTGGGGTAATTGGGGGCTTGAGTCCAGGGCCTCACATATGCTGCTGCTGCAGTGCCTTTTAATTTTAACTTTAATTTTTATTTTTATTTTTGCAGTACTGGGGGTTGAGCCCAGGGCCTTGCACCTATATGCTCTGCAAGTGCTGGACCACTGAGCTGCACCCTCAGCCCATTTTTTTACTTTTTGAGACAGGGTCTCGCTAAGTTACTCAGACTGCCTCTGGTCTCGAACTTGCGATCCTCCTGCCTCCGCCTCCCGAGCCGCTGGGATTACAGGCGTGCGCCACCACGCCAAGCATTGCCTTTTTATTTTGAGACAGATTCTCACTGAGTTGCACAGGCTGCTTTGGGCCTCAAATTCACAATCCTCCTGCTTCCATGTCCTGAGCGGCTGGGATCACAGTCCTGTGCTAAGGCACCTGGCTTGACCCCACTCGTGTCTTCTAATCATCTGCACGGTGTTAAATATTATGCGGAAACGGAAGTATTGCGATTGCCATTTTCCCCTTTCTATATTTTTGCTGCCTTTGATGTGGAATTTTAATCTTATTTGGTTAAATTATTTCGAGTGAGGTGTTCAAAGACTTTCAAGTATCTCTGTCTTTTGAACATTAGCTTCTCTTTGGTGTTTTTTTTTTTTCCTAATTATTCTCCAAATGTTATAATGACCATGAAAGGAGAAAAAAATGATGTTCAAGAATTTGATTTAATAGCCTCACTTCCACTTAGCACTCTCCAGTTATTAGGTTCATCTGAGTGTCATTTTGAGGAGACTGCCAGGATTATAGTCATTGCAATATAGGTAACTGTACACATAGGGAATAAGTTGGTTCAGTTGATAGAAACACAGGACCTAAGTATCTCTGGTTATGCACTTCTCAAAGCTCCTATTATAGTTATATCAGAGGTGGGCTACTATGCATCATTTAATAGATATGTGTTGTTGTTGTTGTTAGGTGCCCTCAAGTCTGTATCAGATTCATAGTGACCCTTATAGGGTTTTCAATGGCAGACTGTTTCGGGATTGCCTTGGGAGTGGATTGCCAGGTCCTTCTGCCATTTTTGCGGTGCTGGGAATTGAACTCGGGACCTCAGAGACTGCAGCACAGTGTTCTACCAACTGAGCTAAATCCCAGCCCTAATAGATATTTAGTAATTTGTTAATCAAATATTTGATGAACTCCTATTATGTATCAGACACTACCTTAGACGTGGGGAATATAGCCGTGAGCAAGACAAAGTTCCACTCTCTGGGAGCTTTTGTTGAATGGAGGAAAGAAGATAATAAGGATATAAACCAACTTTGTTGTTGTTAGGTGCAATCGAGTTGGTGTCTGACTCATAACAATCCTATGTACAACAGGTGAAACACTACTGTCAATGCTTCTCTGCTATTCATAGGGTTTTCAATGACTGATTGTGTCTTGGCGTCGGCTGCTGGGTCCTTCTCCCATGTAAACCAACAGGTATGTATTATCATGTGCATACAGGCATAAAGCAGGGTCAGGGAAGAGCTGTCATGGTGGAGGGCAGGCATGTCTACTAGTTTGTTAGCATTGCTATAACAAAATCCCCCAGGCTGGGTGGCTTAACCAACACCAAAACTATTGCCTCACAGTTCCAGAGGCTAGAAGTCTAAGATCAAGATGTCAGCAGGGCTATTTCCGTCTGAGTCCTCTCTCCTTGACAGACGGTTTCCTTCTCTCCCTGTGTTCATTTGATCAACAGTGTGCGCACTTGTGCACACACTTAAGTGTATGTGTGTGCGTGCATATGTTTGTGTGTGTGTGTGTGTGTTCTAATCGCCTCTTCTTGAAAAGTCTCCAGTCCAGTTGGATTTGGGCCCACAAATCACAAATCATCTCTTTAAAGACCCTGCCTCCACATACAGGCACATTCTGAGGTCCAGTGGGTTAGGACTTCAGTGTATGAATGGAGGGGGCACAATTCAGGGGTTAGGGAAGTCTTCTGTTAAGATGGATGACATCTGAGCAGAGTCCCGAGTGAGGGGACAGTCCTGGCTATGGGGTGAGGCATCTGAGCAATGAGCGCCCCCACTAGGGGACAGTGAGTGCCCAGGTTCCCACTGGAACATGAGGAGGCCATGGAGACTAAGCCACATAAGTGAGGACAAAGAT
>VMDO01003337.1:0-145564 GCA_007922755.1 Pedetes capensis | reverse complement strand
TGTATTTGCAATGAAAAGTCATTGGTCTGACAAAATTCTATCATGCGATCTGCACCTTCATTTCTGTCACCAAGACCATATTTTCCAACTACTGAGCCTTCTTGTTTGTTTCCAACTTTGCATTCCAGTCACCAGTGATTATCAATATGTCTTGATTGCATGTTTGATCTATTTCAGATTACAGAAGCTGATAAAAGTCTTCCCTTTCTTCATTTGTGGCCTTAGTGGTGGGTGCATCAATTTGAATAATAGTCATATTAACTGGCCTTCCTTGTAGGCATATGGATATTATTCTATCACTGACAACATTGTATTTCATGACAGATCTTGAAATGTCTTTTTTGATGATGAATGCAACCCCATTTCTCCTTAGTTTATCATTCCCAGCATAGTAGACCATATGATTGTCTGACTCAAAAGGGCCTATGCCGGTCCATTTGAGCTCACTAATGCCTAGAATGTCAATGTTTATGCGCTCCATTTCTCTTTTAATGATTTCTAATTTTCCTAGATTCATACTACATACATTCCATGTTCCAATTATTAATGGATGTTTACAGTTGTTTCTCCCCTTTTTGAGTCATGCCACATCAGCAAGTTGAGCACCCTGGGGTTTTACTCCGTTTCCATCATCATGGTAGACTCTACTTGGAGGAGGCAACTCTTTCCCAGTAATCTTTTGAGTGCCTTCCAACCTGGGGGCCTCATTTTCCGGCACTATATCTGACAGTGTTTCTTTGCTATCCATAGGGTTTTCAATGGCTAGTTGTTTCGGGAGTGGTTCGCCAGGTCCTACTCCCTACTCTGTCTTAGTCTGGAAGCTTAGCTGAAAACCTGTCCACCATGGTTAACCTTGTTCATATCTGAGGTACCAGTGGCAGAGCTCTCAGCCTCATCGCAACACACAAGGACCCACGTTGTGGCAAACTGGGATATATATATATATATATATATATATATATATATATATATATATTTAAACATATATAATATTTTCCAAGTATGTGTCTTAAAATAAATGAATGTGTCTTTTAACTATGTTTATGAGAGCTATTATAATAGCATGGCTGCATCTGTTGCACTATGGCATCTGATCCCATCAGATCTTGGAACTAAGCAGGGTCAGGCCTGGTTAGTACTTGGATGGGAGAACACCTGGGAACACCAGATAAGGTAGGCTTGGGAGAAGGACCCAGCAACCCACGCTCTAAAATCAACCTGCCATTGAAAACCTTATGAATAGCAGAGAAGCACTGACAGTGTTTTCCCTGTTGTAGGTAGGGTCGCTATAAGTCAGATTCTAACTCAATGATGCCTAACAACATTATAATGGTATAGTTTTAAAACACAATAAAATCAAGTTAACTTTTTCCTTTATCCCTTTTATTTAAGATATTCCTCTATACTAAGGCCATTAAATAGTCTTCAAATTTTTTCCTAAATATTTAAAAAATTTATCCTGAATATAACATATTTTAAAGTCCTTTGGAGGTGATTTTCTTTATGGTGTGTGGAAGAATCCAGTTTCCTTATTTCCTTATCTATTAGTCAAGAAATTTTTTTCAATATAGATAGCAAAGTGACTACTTTTTATTAAAATATTTGTTCTCCTCTAATAAAAGCGTAAATATTCACCTGCATATAAAATTCCCATTCATGGGTAGGCAAATTTCTGGGCTCCTTATTATGTTCCATTGTCTAGTTAACACCTCCTCTCAATTCTTTCTTCTTTTCCTTTTCCTCCAAAATTGTCATAGATATTCTTGGCTCTTTATTCTCTTATACAAGTTTTAGAATCTGTTTTTCCAACTTTCTTGAGCAGTCTTGTCTGATTTTGGAATCATACTTATGTTAACTTTCTGAAATGAGTTGGGTTGCTTTTCCTCTTTTCAAGCCTCTTGAACAGATTTGATAAGATAAGGATTATCTGTTTATTGAAGGCTTTGGAGAATCATTTCTAGAATTATCTCAGTTTATATCTTTTCCACAGGAACTGATCTTGGATTAATCATTTAAAAATATACAACTATTTAATTTTCTACTTAGGTATAATCACTTTTGATAACATTTGTTTTAGGAAAGGTAATTTTTAAATTTAAAACTATTGTCCTTTATTATAGTTTGGTTTTAAATTTTTCTACTCTTTTACTGCTTATATCTGTTTTGGTAAACTTCTAATACTTTTTTCTGAGTCTTGTGTTTATCAGTTTTTTAATGTACCAACTTTCATTGATAATTTTTTTCTTTCATTAATTATGACTACCTTAATTTCTACCTTACCTTCTTTCTGTGATTTTATTCTGTACTTTTGCTGGTTTTCTGAGTTCTATGCTTAATTGCTTTGAAGTTTCTCTACTTTTTAACAAATCTTTCTCATGTTGTAAACTAACCATTACTTTTGCATTAGATTCATTCCACAAGTTCTTTTTTAAAAATGCAGTTGTTCATTGCCACTTAATTCTAAATTTGATTTGTTCTTTACTTTACAATCAATGCATTACTTAATGACTTACTGTAAACCATATGATTTACTTAGAAATTTGTTCTTTACCTTACGAGCTATTTAGAAATGCATTTTCAGTTTCCAAAGATGCCCTGTACTATATTTTTACTGTTTATTTCTTACTTAACTATGGTGAGAGAGCATGATCTATGTTGCATGATTTTAAAATATGTTATGATTTCTTTGTGCCAAAACTAGAACAATGTATATAAGTTTCTTTCTTTGCTTAAAAAGATATTTTTTATATTTGGGGGGTTGTTGTTAGGTGCCATCAAGTCGGTATCTGACTCATAATGACCCTATGTACAACAGGAGAAACACTATTGTTGGTGCTTCTCTGCTATTCGTAGGGTTTTCAATGGCTAATTGTTTTTTGGGAGTGAGTTGTGGGGTCCTTCTCCCAAGCCTACAGCACCTGGTGTTTCCAGGCAATCTCCCATCCAAGTACTAACCAGGCCTGACCCTGCTTAGCTTCAGAGAGCTGATGGAATCAAATGCCACAGTGCCATGGCTGTAGGTTATTTGGGGGGTTGTTGTTGTTGTTGTTGTTAGGTGCTGTCGAGTCAGTATCCGACTCATAGCGACCCTCATAGGGTTTTCAATGGCTGAGTGCTTCGGGATTACCTTGGGGGTGGATTGCGAGGCCCTTCTCCCATTTTTGCGGTGCTGGGAATTGAACTCGGGGCCTCAGAGACTGCAGTGCAGCGCTCTACCAACTGAGCTAAATCCCAGCCCATTTGGGGGGGTTACAGAGTACTAAATATATCTAATCCAGATAGTCATTTAATGTGTTGTTCAAGTTTTATATAGCCTTTTAATGTTTTTTGCCTGTTTTGTCAGTTTCTGAAAGAGAAATGGTAAAATATCCCATTTTGACTTAGATTTTTCAGTATTATTCATGTAATTCTGTAAGAGTTTTACTGATCCAAGGGTATCTTTTTAGGTATATATAAGTTGAATTATATTATCCTGTTAGTGATTGTTTTAATATTATATAAGTTCCCCCTTTATGTCTATTAATGCTATTTGGCCTTAATCTTATTTTGTCTGCTATTGATCTTGCTGTACCAACTTTATTTTGTTTAATATTTACTATGAATTGATTAACAATATACTCTGTCTCTGGAAAATTGGCACATTTTCATATTTATTGAGCCACTGGTAGGGTCCTAATCCAAACTGAGTCTACCATTTAGCATCCTTTCATTGCCAACTACATGATTTCCAATATTGTCTCTTCCTAATATCATGACCCTACTCTGGTTATAAACAGCCTGCAGCCATACCACTGTGGTGACTGATCCTGAGATCTTGGAAGCTAAGCAGGGTCAGGCCTGGTTAGTACTTGGATGGGAGATCACCTGGGAACACCAGATCCTGTAGGCTTGGGAGAAGGACCCAGCAACTGACTCCCCCAAAACAATTTGCCATTGAAAACTATGAATAACAGAGAAGCACTGACAATAATGTTTCGAAAGCCTGTTGTACATAGGGTTGCTATGAGCTGGACACCAACTCAAGAGCACCTAACAACAACAACTGGTTATAAACTATGGTTTGTCTTATTCAGAATCAAGTTCTACATTTGAATATGTTCCTATATTGGGACTCATTTCTCTTGTGGCTCATTGTGACAGTTCCTGGGTAGTGTGTAGTTGAATCAACTAGTAGTTTTCAGATACAAACCTTATAAACATTCTGGGCCAGATGCCCAATTTTGCTCACATGAAGTAGATTCCCAATGAAGTGAAGAATAAATATAGGAGAACCTGCAAATGATTGCATGAGATTTCAATGAAGCTTCCCTGAAGATTTTAGAAATTGGAGAAATGACATGGTTCCTAGAAAGTTAAACTGTAATTTAAAAAATTTTTATTTACTTACATTTTGCAGTTCTGGGGATCAAATCCAGGGCTTTGTGCATGTTAGGCAAGCACCCTACCACAGAGCTACATCTTCAGGCCTTAGTTTTTTGAGACAGAGTTTCACCATAGAGCTAAGGCTGGCCTTGAACCTGCTATGTATCTCACACTGGCCTTAAGCTTGTGACTCTTCTGCCTCAGCTTCCCAAGTGCTGTTATAATAGCCCTGTGCCACCACACCTTGTTTAAACTGTAAAATGTTTATGTAACCATATCAAAGCTATGAAATGTTAAGTTGCTACAAAGATACACAATTGGAAACTTGGTCTGTATCCTAAATAATTAAAGAAAGGATTTGTCAAATAATAAGGGAAATAGCTCTGAGGTATAAAGGAAAGTCATAGAAATAGACTTGTGATGGTCCCATTTATATAACTTACCCAAAGGCGGGAATCTTACTTAATCAATAGACCTTTTGAACTGTATAGTCTCGTTTGCTAAACCATCCTTTCTGAGGAGAAGACTACACAGAACTGTAGCCAACAATTTTTAATTCTTCCAGTCCCAATAGAGAGACCTTCACCATTGTGTGCAAATAGACACTTAACAATCTCTAATCCTCTTGTCATTATATATGGATTTCATTAACTGAATCCTCCTACTCTAATTCCATGCTCATTGAACAAGCTCTTGATTATTATTTGATTTCTTATATTGATCTGACTTTAGCGAGCAAAGTGGCTGGTCATTTGGGTATGAGTATTCTGATTGCTAAAACAAATAACTATAAATTAGTAAGTGCAAGTTAATAATAAATCTCACTGTAAATTAATAACTTAGTATTCTGATTGTGATTTTTCTACCCATGTGTCCCTTTTTAAAAAACAATAATGAATATAATTTTTAAAATGTAGAGGCTTTTTATTTGGAACATGTAGAGTCATTTCATAGTTACATAGTTTTCCATCTTACTATACTTTAATGACCACGTCACCAATCTTGGTTGTTTGCTATGTTTTTCTATACAAAGAGTTCCATTTTTTTCACATATTTTGTGAACACATACAATGATGTCAGTAAGATAAATTCTAAGGTGTTACTTCTTATGTTTTTTAATTTTAGAGAAAGAGGAACTTAATGTTTTCACATGAGTTTTCTGGTACATAAGTGTATTGTATTGGAGTTTACATAACACTGCGTGTGTGTGTGTGTGTGTGTGTGTGTATGTGTGTGTGTGTGTTGTGTGTGTAATATTTTATTGCTTTATAGTCTATATAATAGCCTTGTGCCTGATTTGGTGGAGGGGTCAGCTTGGGGAGATGGATTTGCTTTCAGGCTTTGAAAAAATAAGCATTCTAACCTGTAAGTCTAAGGTGCAAGGCCTTGATTAAGTAAAATTATCAGAGACAATGTATGAGAGAGAAGCTGAGGCTTCCTGTGAGAACTTTCTAGGTAATATTTGGACATTGCCTTATACTTCAAAATATGGACTATCCCTTCAACTATTTATTTAAGTTGCTGGTAGACAAAAATTGTGAAATTTCCTAACTCTCCCCACCATAATTTTATTCTTAATATCCTGATTCCAGTGCAGCTTCCTTAGAACGCTCTCATAACTAACTGTGATTGCCCCTTGGGTATCCGTCTCCTTCATGTCTTTGGAATTTGCCTGGTACACAAGGGCTGTGAGTGAACTTACTACCTACCCTATTTCTGAATACTACTGTGCCGCTTCAACCTGCCTAGCAAGGAGACAACCATTTTCATGTATCACGATTCTATTCACCTGGCAACAGTCTATTGTTTCAAAGCTAGCTATCTTACCCAAGCTACTGAGAACTTGGACCTATACCTCATATATTTGAGCTTCACTATAAAGCTCAAAGCTTGATTATAAAATTAAGAACCAAAGCTGGGCATGGTGGCTTATACCTGTAATCCCAGTGATTTGGGAGGTGAAGGCAATAGGATTACAACTTTGAGACCAGAGACAGTCTGTGTAATTTAGCAGGACCCTGTCTCAAAATAAAAAAGTGAAAAAATGGGCTGGGGGTACAGCACTCAGTGGCACAGCACTTGCAAAGCATGCAAAAATGAGGCCCTGGGTTCAATCCCCCAGCACCACACAAATAAGTCAATAAATAAATAAATAAATAAATAAATATAAAATCAAGAACCTAAAGCAGCTTCATAAATAAAAATAAAATCAAGAACCTGAAGCAGCTTCTTAATTTCAAGTGACTCAGGAAGCAGAGAAAGTTGCTGTAGAATAAGATCTCAACAAGAATAAACATTTGTGTCTAAGAGATGTTGGTAGTGAGAGATCAGGAAAGAAGAGTTCCTAAGTTACTCCTTCCTTAGTCATCGCTGTTCCTGTTCCCCAAGCTCAGATGTATCCTCTTCTTGAATTCCTTTATCTTTATGTTAAATTTTCCCCTCTCATTAAGCTAGCTTAAAAGCTTTTCTAATAGGACTGTACAAGGAATCAAATGATCCTTTCCACTCTCTTCCTATTACTCTGTCTTGAATACAAAGCTGTAACTCTGATTCAAAATGTTCCTCTGAGGTCTTCTAACCCACATCCCATGGAATCAAACTCAGCATGGTTCATCAAATATAAAATTCCTAGGGTTGTTTGTTAAGCACATTCTTGGGCTATTTATTTATGAAACTGAAGTGCAACCACCTTCACTAAAAATAATTTCCATGTAAAATATTTCTGTATATTTTATACTGTTGATTTTTTAAATTAAAAATTACACTATGGTTAAATTACTTGGAAAATTCTCTCTCTCTCTCTCTCTCTCTCTCTCTCTGCATGCACGCCTGCACACACACACACACACACACTTTTACCCATAGGATAGACATTCAACAATTTTATGTGAATTGTCATGTTCATAGCAAAAAAAAAAAAAAAAAAAAAAAAAAAAAAAAAAAAAAAAAAAAAAAAAAAAAAAAAAAAAAAAAAAAAAAAACACAAAAAGAAAAAAAACAAAAAAAAACAAGACTTTACTCCACTTAAGGAGTTACACCTGTACCTTTTAAATTCCCAACAGAGTTTCAGGGAAGAAAAGTGAATCTTTTATAAAAGAGTCTCTTCCCTTTCATTTTTATCTGTACTGTACTATAAATGTCTATTTAGTTCCCATGGAAATGCAAACTCAAGTTTAGAATATCTGTGTGCATGTGTATATGTGTGTGAGAAAAAGCCTAGTATGATTAAGCCCCCAGCCACTCAGGCTAATTATTCTATTTGTGCTGATTATCTCAAATGAGTTTGGCAGGAAGATCCTTTGGTCCCATAGACCAAATTAAAAGGGCCAGGTATGGTGATGTCAAAATAGGTTAAGGATAGGTTCTCCAAAAAACATGATATGTTGGAAATATTTTAATGTGTTTTCTGATCTTGTGTTTTTGAGTCAGGCTTTTACTACACAGATCAATAGGCCCTTGAGTTTGCAATCTTCCTGTCCCAGCCGCCCATATCCTGGTATTACCACCAAGGCTGGCTTTAATTTATTTGTGTGTGCGTGTGTGTGTGTGTGTGTGTGTGTGTGTGTGTGTGTGTGTGTGTGTGTGTTTCTAGATAAAGTCTTACTATGTAATGCAGGTCAGACTTACACTCAAACTTTCTAGCCTCTTACCTCTGAGTGCTGGGATTGCAGGCAGGTACCATCATATCTGGCTGAACTTTTTATTCTATGCAAAATTATATTATGTCTGTCACTGGAAACCTCAAAAACAAAGCCATAGGTAGAACAAAGGCAGAGTCAACCTGATGCTTTGCTTAAGTATCTAAGTAGACCCCAGCCAAGCCAAGGACACTACATCTGAGTATCTGATGAGATCTCTAGTACTTACTAGTATCTGACTAGATCTCTAGCATGAAGATGGTTTCCTAGCCCTAACACACTCACTGATTTTTCTACCACCTTTAAAAAGCCCAAAGGAGTCCACAGTCAAATAATCCTCCCATGCTTCACTACTAGAACTCTAATACTTAAAGTCTCCCCAGACCAAGTTCTACCTGATATTGCTTTGACTTCTTTCAGAGTTGGGTGGCATAGTCCCCCTTAGAACTATGGTTCAGACATTAAGCTCTAGTAAGGGTCGAATAGAAATTTATGTCATTAAGTAAAAATCTGCATATATTGAGAAGAATATGATTGACGTGGACTAGGATGCCACCTAATATCTTATGTTTATTCTATATGTTCATTAAAATTTATAGACATTAATTTAGTAAAATGTTCTAAGCATGAAAACATGTCAAGACTAATGTAATTGTTCTAGATACATTAATTTTATTTTAGGGGAAAAGAATAGAATATTGCTACTCTGAAAAATTTAAAGACCAACAAAATGTTTGTGGTAGGAATTACATTTATTTAAACCAAAATCTTTTATAAAATCACAAAAATCTTAGAGAAAACAAATCATGTAGTACAAACAATCTTTCTAAAATATAGATATCTCTCAATCCCTAACTAATGACAATAAACTTTAACTTTCCTACCTTTAGTATCAGGGAATTCAGTGAGTTGGAAAGCAGTTCCTTCCACAGATTTTTTTTTTCAAACAGCAAGCTATCCTTATTTTCTACAAAATCAGGTATGTGTTTTCACTCAACTATTATCGAAAATCATTACAACACCATCGACAAACCTAATCATCCCCCAGTGTTTAAAATCCTATAGGCAGTGTCTTTTCAGGCTGAGAAATGAGGGGGGGGGAGGAGCTTATTGGTCTTGGTTAACATCTTTATAAAGTTTCTGCTTTAAGTACCACTGTGCCCCAAAAGAGAATAATGATAGATAAAAATTGATTAGACCAAGTTTAGAAGACATTGTTCCCCTCCCCCCCAAGAAAAACAAAACATCCCAGGAAGCAGTGTGGCAAATGATGCTGAATCCATGAGCTCCTGGGTTTCAGTGTCTCTCCAGAGAGATGGAAACAAGCAAACACACTGCTTCTGTGCCTCAGCAGAAGGAAGAGGAGTCAGGCTCCTTGGCTAAAACTAGAGGGTGAAGCAGACTCTCTCTTCACCCTTCCTGCCCTATGGCATGAAAGACAAGAAAGATAAATGACAGAAATCTTCCTTATCTTTTAAGATCCATCAAAGCTGAAGTCTTCTATACTTTTTCATATACTTTTACCTCCTCTGTACAACTTTCTACTCCCTTTTGGTGTCCTACTAAATCTGGAACAGATGACTCGCACAGCACTTACAAGAAGACTGGGTTAATTGGTTAGCAGGTTTAGCAGCCTTTGCCAAGTTACAGGAACTCTTCCATGGCAGACACTGTGTCTTACTCAACTCTGGATAAACTATATCATAGTTCCTGACAGTGAAGATGTAACCAATTTACACTTATTGAAGGAAGAAAGGAAAGAACTAGAACATTCTCTTGTTACAATACACTTAATTTCTCTTTGGGAGCAGCAACTTTCTCCCAGGAATAATTTACCATGGTTGGTTTGAATTCTGCAACTCATCCAGCTCCTATGTTGTTGTAACATTGTCTCTCACAGCCTAATCAGCGAATGTATGAAATGTGAATCAGACGCAGCAACTAGATGCATCTTGTAAGGAAGGAGAAATACGTACTCCATTATGGCTTATTTTATGAGTCTGCTTTATTAGTTACAGTGGCAAAAAGTGAAAGAATGATGCAACACATAGTCTATAGTCACTACCACTCTAGCATTTTTAATTGCTTTGTGTGAGTATGTGTCACTGATCTAATTCGTACTAAATGGTAAGTTTCTGTGTTAAAAATATATTGAACTGAAACAGTGGATTAAGAAAGATGTTGTTCTAAATCCCATTTTATAATTTTCTTTTAACAGGTCTAAATTCCTTGAAGTCTAAGACTTTAAAATTGACTTGTAGAGATCTTAAGTTATAGCTCTGAATCCCTTTGGAGGAGGTGCTTATGAATATTAACTGTACCTTAGGATGCACTGTGTTGGTACAAGACTCATTTGAGCACAGAATTAGTGAGAAGTGAATGATGAATAATGGGCTCAGTAGAGTTTAAATAGTCAAAGGAACAGACTCTGTATGGTATTGTAAAATGTCTTTTAGCTTCATTTCTGATTTTGAAATGTTACAGTGCTTGCTTATTGTCACAGCATGATCTTCAGCACAGTTGGGTAGTGCTTTTTTAAAGTAATGCAAATGCATGAATGTCAGAAATACCTTCAAATATTGGGGACTGCATCTTTAAGGAGTGCATTTGGCATTAAACAGCCTTTTCCAGCTAATGAATTTCTCAAGTTACAAGAATAATGGCCTTTTTAATCTTAGCAAGAGTAATTAAACAGACATTTGTTATTAATGATGTTGTTAATGGCAGAAGATATTGAATTCTCACTTTAGATATTATATTGCCAGAGAATGATTATTTCAAATATCAGACATATGAATATATGATGGTTGTAAAAGTACAATATCTCCTTAAGAGCATTATAAAGTACTAGTTATTTAAAATAGAGAAAACTATCTTAACTTTAATAATACTAAGAAAACTAAACATATCCAAACTGCAACAAGACTAACTTTTACAGGCAAAGGTTTGTTTGATTTATTCTCCACATCAATTGAAATGATGCTTGTTCCATGGAGATGGGTGGGTATGTATTAGTCAGGGTTCTCTAAAAAAACCAAAACCAATAGGATATTGATACTTATGAGAAAATTTATTATGAAACTTGGCCTGTGTGGTTGTGGAGGCTGAGAAGTCCGACAATATGCCCCCTGAACTCTGGAGAACAAAGAAAGCCATTATAATTCAGTTGGAGTCCAAGGACTAAGAATGGGGAATCTACTGATGTAAGTCCTGGTCAGAGTCCAGAGGTCTAAGAACTGGGCAATCTACTCTCTAAGGGAGGAGAAGATGATGTATCAGCTTAAGAAGAGAGAGCAAACTTGCCCTTCATCTGCCTTTTTGTTCAATTTGGGCCCTCACAAGAGTTAGACGCTACTCATTCACTTTTGTGAGAGCAATCTTCTTTACTTGGCCTACTAATTCATATGTGAAATTTTTCTGGAAATACCCACAGACATACCCACAAATGATGTTTTACCAGCTGTATGGGCATCCCTTAGCTCAGTCAAATTGTCACAAAAATTAACTATTACAATGTAGCAACCTGTGGCTTGAGAGAATTACTTATTTGATGTGTGCTTCAAAGTAAAAAGTGGATAAAAAAGGCAGATGATATTGCCTAAATCTATTAGCCCTTCCTAACAGTTTCCTCAATTCTGTTGAGAAATCTACCCTATCCTCAGTCTCCAAAGATTATACTAATCAATTAATCCATTCAAATATTTATTACATCCTGATTATTGCCAGACACTATTCTATGCACTGAAAGTAGAGCTGTGAAAATAGCATAAAACAAAGAAAAACAAAAATATCACAAGGAAATCAGAGCAAATATATGAAAAGACAAAAATTCCTACCCACTATGTATGAACAGGATGAATGAATTAATCAAGGTCAAACCAAGAAGGCTGCAGGATCCTCAGTGACTCTCATGGTCCAGTGCCAGTGGTGATCATGTGGGCCACATTGCACCAATCAGGTAAGAAAACAGAAGTTGTAGCTCCTCTTTGGAGGAAAGACATTTTCCCCTCTCTCCTAACGGACACAGACAAAGCAGCACCTGGGCCCAATTGCCACTGGCATCCATTTTGTGACTGTGAGGAAAGCTAGGTTTAGGATGAAGCAGACCCTAAGGACAACTATGATGGTATCTACTGCCTATGAACAGATATAAGTTGTTTTGATAAAATTAAGCACTTTGTAGCAAAAAAATGGATGGTGATATCTTTTACTATAAGTGTACTAGCAGCATCTTGATTTTAAAGAAGTTGAGGGCAAACAAAAGATGCCCTGGGAATTTGAGAATGAAGTAAAAGGGATATTTATAGGAGTTATATTAAGGAAGCTGCAGCAGTTAGTTAGTAGGTACTGATGGGAGTCATAGGATTGGTTTTTAGGGGTGCTTGACCAAGGGGGCTGAAACATAAAACTGAATAAGCAAGAGTTCATTAACTTATAGGCCCTGAGTCTGTACACAGGATTTAGCATCCTGCCAAAGACCCCAGAGGAAGAGAAAAACCCTCACTAGAAAGATTTCTTAAAGCCGGGAACAGTGATGGCCCACAAGTGCAGGAAAATATCTGACCTGTGGTGGCATATGGTGTTGTTGTTGTTAGGTGCCGTCGAGTTGGTATCCGACTCATAGCGACCCTCATAGGGTTTTCAATGGCTGACTGTTTCGGGATTGCCTTGGGAGTGGATTGCCAGGTCCTTCTTCCATTTTTGTGGTGCTGGGAATTGAACTCAGGACCTCAGAGACTGCAGCGCAGCTCTCTATCAACTGAGCTAAATCCCGCCCCTATTAGGTCCTGGTGAGTCGTCTCCGACTCATAGCAACTCTCATAGGGTTTTTTTTTCAATGGTAGATTGTTTCGGGATTGCCTTGGGAGTGGGTTACCACATCCTTCTCCCATTTTTGTGGTGCTAGGAATCGAACTCGGGACCTCAGAGACTGCAGAGCGGCACTCTACCAACTGAGCTAAATCCCAGCCCCTGGCATATGGTAGAGGAAGGGATTAAAAGACTCTAGGGAGTGGGCAGGCTGGAATGCATCTCTTCTGTGAGGTCAAAATACCCATGAGAGGATTTTATTACAGGGAGGGCTGAGGGGACAGACCCTTCACCAAGGCCACCAGTAATTCCTTGGTTAGAGGAGTATCAGCTTCACTAAGTTCAGTTACAGCTCTTTTCTGCAGGCCCAAGAAGACTGATGGCAAGAGTGGCAGTCGTGGAGCTGGGATCCTCAGGAGCACTCGGGGCTGATGGGTCTCTGAGGCCCAGAGCTGCTGACACAGCAGTGCTTAACCTCTACAAGTCAAAGGTTGCATCTCTGTTAGGAGTTGGCAAGGTTAGGGGGCAGATGAGAAGGAGGTCCACAGGGCAGTATGGTGTTTAATAGAACATAACAATCTTAAATCAAAATAGACAGATAACAGATGCTGTTATTGTTCTTGTTAGGTCCTGTAGATATCATGTGTAGTACTTAATATATACAATGAAAGGAAGACAAGGATGGATGAGCAGGTACCTGAGAGGGATTGGTTCCTAAAAGAAATTGCATTCTCTTGGCCAGTGTAAAAACCTGAGTCAGTTTCTACCTGCAGAATCCAATGACTAATAAGGTAGCTGGATCTTCCCGAGAACACTTGACACATATTGTCCCTTAATAGTTCCCCAAAGGATCTATAGATATTTACTTGAATGTTTATGTGCTGAGGAAAGGGGTATCCAAGATATTTCCAGGCTATTAGACATGGTGTCTGAACTGGCATTACTACATGAAAATCTGAAGGTATTTTCTGTCATAAGTGTTCCTCTTAGTGTAGGAGGAATATGCAGGCCAAATAATCAATGGATTCCTCGACAAAGTTCAGCTTAGAGTAGGTCCAAAAGGTTTTTAGACTCACAGTTTTCATTCAGTTGATCCCCCAAATGCAAAATTTAGAATCAAATACTCAGTAGTTGGAATAACCCCAACTGAATTCTCAGCCTATGCAGTAAAAGCTATTGGAGTGGAAAATGTTAAGTAGAAGCTTTTGGAATTGCTTCCTCCCCTCAGCAAAGATGTTGTTAGGTGGCATAGAGTCTGGTCCTAGTCATAGTGACCCTGTATATAACCTCAACTAAGAAGTTGTTATGTGCCATTGAGTTGGGTCTGACTCATAGCAACCCTATGTACAGCAGAATGAAACACTCCCAGACACTCTGCCATACATGGCACTATTATCAGTGCTTCTCTGCTATTCATAGAGTTTTTAATGGTGGATTTATTTGGGAGTGGATTGCTAGGTCCTTCTCTCTAGCCTGCAATACCTGGTATTCCTAGGCAGTCTCCCATCCAAGGATTAACCAGGAAGACCCTGCTTATCTTCCGAGAGCAGGTGCTATGGCTGCAGACTCAACCAAGATAGGAAATCAAAATAAGTTTTCCTTCTGAGAGGAATGACACTGATTAAAATAACCCTTACGGACCTTACAGATGCAGGAATAGTGGTCTCTATCATGCTTCTGTTTAATTTACAATCCAGATCTTAGAGTTCTAGAGTAAAGCTGTGCCATGTGCAGTGGGGAATCATTAGCCTGTTGAGAAACCACTCCTGACATGTTACTAAGTTATGCTAGAAACCCAAATGAGCTGATTCTGTTGAATCCCCTAGGGTATTGAATTGAATGGAACCAGCATCAATTCAGTGAAGAAATGATAAATTTGCAGTGAGCTCTAGCAGAAAAGAAAGCATGAGGAACTTGGATGAGCACATAGCTTATTCCTCCTCTTCCATGTCAATCACAAGGTTCATCAATACTTTTCCTCAGCTCACAGCTATGGTCTTATGGGAGATGAAGTGTCCTTTGTGACTGCTGAAGGAAGAGAAAATGCCAAAGCTTTGTGTGGACGGATTTATTCAATATGTGGGTTAAATCAGAAATTTATATGGTTGAATTACAAGCTACATTTCAATGGTCAAAGAAAACTCTTTTTTTTTTTTTTTTGAAATGCAGTATAGAGGGGCTGAACCCAGGGCTTTGTGCATACTTTGCAAGTACTCTACCACTGAGCTGCAACTCCCAGCCCTTTTTAAATTTTTTATCTTGAGTCAGAGCCTTGCTAAATTACACAGGCTGCCTCTGGCCTCGAACCTGTGATCCTCCTACCTCAGTTTTCTGAATCATTGGGATAATAGGTGTGCCCCACCATGCCCAACTGAGAAAAAAATCTTTCTAATGTTAGAATTTCAAGTGGTTCACCTGCACATCTACTTTCTGTGGAAGAATTTGCTTGAGGGTATATCCTGGGTCATAAGCCATTCAAATGGCTTGGCTGGTTTCTCAGAGGCCTAGAAAAAATGGAGCAGACTCCAGCCACATGGCAAGGCTGTCACTGAGATCCAACTACGGCTTCTACCTGAGTACTTTGGATGTCCTGTGTTTAGGAATCAACACATGAGAAGGGTCCTCACCACTTTGCAGAAATGACTGACTTGAGAAGCAGATTCAGGCAGCACTGCTATTACTCAATGAGGCCAGGCAGAAATGCACCCTGTTTTCCACTTGAATATGGTTTTTCTCATGAATCTCTCTTTTCTAAGTTTCTTCTCAGAAAGGGAGGCCCACTGGGACCCTGTAACAGCTGTATGGGGACAAACAAGGAATTGGATCCATGTGACACAGGGCTGGACAATTGTAGCAGCAGATGTATACTACTCAGAGCACTGTTCGAAAAGGAATTGCCAGCCAGGGGCACCAAATACAGATGCAGCCTCTATAGGCTCTGCTTTAGAATTTGGGCCATGGTCACATGACTTAGGCAGCCCCCATTCAGGCACAAGCAGGGCCCTAGGACTTTTCTCCTGCTAATTGTTGTGACTGAGGCTTTCTGAAGACTGTGCTGCATTTGAAACTCTTTGTGGATCCTTCACTTTCCTTCTGGTTCTCATTTCATATTGGTTACACCTGCATCATGGCATGAGCGCTTGCAGGCTTCCCTGAATACTCTTTGCTCTTCTCCCTCTTAATCTTCAAAGGCATCCCTCCCAAAGAATCTCCCTCATTTCTAACTCTATGCTGGCATCTCTGTCCTGTAGGTCTTAACCATCCCAAGAAGGAGATGAGCAGCAGTGACCCTTTTCACACGCATGGGAAGAGAAAAGTCACTCATAGCCTCATTTTCTTTTTTTCTTTGTGATCACATATAATAAACCCAAATCACTTAGCCAGTCATTCAGCTAGGTCTTCCTCAGTGACACACCAAAAAGCTCTTGTATGTGTTAATTTTCTGCATTAGGGATTAGGAGGGCCAAGTTAGCTGTAAGGAATAGGAGGTATGACATTGATTTTATCTTCTTTCTCTGTTCCTTGTCATGCCCCTACATTATCTATGTGGCCCCCAAAAGATGAAAATCAGGACACTATAGACCCCACAGCTCTGCTTACTCAATTCCTGAAGTGGGAGCTATCTCACACTTTCACAATTGAAAGAATAGTGCTGGCCACAGAGATGTACCAAATATAAACACAATCTAGTAATTGAACTAAACTATAGACAGTGATGTCACATAAACGAGGAAATTGCCTTTCACATTTCAATACATGACTGGGCTGTTGCTCAGTCATTCTTGTTACAAATATGAATTAAGTCATAGGGTGATTTGTCATTCTCAATAGAAGATTTCTTTCAAATGAGAGATTCAATGGGAAATATTTTTCAAAAAGGAAGCACTTTCTTTGTCATGCTTGGAGGCAGTTCTTACAGTGACATGTTCTAGAGTGTGCTTCCTTTGGCTTTTAAATCTTTATTTCTCCTGCCCCCCCCCCAAAAAAAAGTATATATGTGCAAAACATTAGAAGAATCCATCATACTCTAGAGAAAAAAATGCCCAGAAAACTGAATTATGACCCTTTGAATCCAGGGGTTCAAGCTCTCCTGACTTTGGGGCTTCCAGCCACGACCTTCCCCAAAGCACTAATCTGCACTGCATTTTGTCATCAGCAAATTCAGCCTTCTCAGTTTCAAAGTCATTTGGCTCACATGGTTAGCCTGATTCTTTTTTTCATTTTCCTAAATATCATAAATAGGTTTCTCCCCCCATCTTTTTAGAAGGGGGGAGAAGCTGGCTTCAGTTGTTAATTTCCTCTGTTCTGTCAAGATTAGGCTAGTAGTTCTGAGTAATTCTGGCTCATTTTCTCAAGAGACTAGGCCTGAAATAATCCAGTGTTTATTTTTATACAAATTCTCACAGTACTACAACATTTCAGTGACTTCCTGGGATGTTTCTAGTTCTTCACAGGCCAAGAGGCCTTTCTCAGAGGTAGCTCCTTCATGTAAACCTAAAAATGGCACTTTCCCACATTATAGTTTATCAGGAAGTTGAAAGTTCAATAGTCCTCCTCTCTTTTCTTTCTTGTCACAGGGAAAGGAAAAAATAAGGGGCAGTTCCCGCTTTTGGCGGTCATTCCATTGCAGGACTTGGAACCTGGGAAAGAGGGGGGAGGCTGTAGTGTATCTTGGCTGAGAGATGGCTGGACTGGGAAACAGGACTCTCTGTCATTCCCTGTGTCACTCTCTCAGTGACCCTGACCTCTTCCCAGCATTCCTGACCCCACCTCGAATTTGGGAAAAATGATGCTTGTCATGTAAGCCTCACAGCTCTCTTCCAAAAGTCGTGAGATTCTGTGCTGAAAAAGTGGGAATTGTGTTTGGAAGCCTGGGCCTATCTCCAAAATGGGGTTTGAACCTGTCTTTCTGGGTTTGTCTCCCTCTGCTCTTTCTCAGAAGCCCCTCCTCCAAGCCCAGATGTGGGCTTATGGTCCCCTCTACGTAATATGCAGCTCTCTACCTCTACACCCTTACTCAGTAGCTGCTGCTGCTTCTCTCCCTGTGTAGCTTAGTTCAGACTCAATTCTTCAGCTTGGCCTCACTCTTTTCTTACCTTTGCGATCATCTGACTCATTTCATTTGATATTTTACCTGCATATGCTATCGTTCTGATGGATTTGTAGCTGTATTATAACATTTTTTTCTATATCCTGTATCTCTTCTAACACATGGTAGGTAAGTACATGGAAACATTCAAATACCTATATGTCCAATCTTTACATCAGCTACTTAGCAGTTCAAATTGGGTTTTAATGCCATCATGACCCTTCACAGACACTCACACATTGTTGAAGTTGTAGACCAAAATGTGATTATGGCATGTGCATTCAGTGTACAAAGTAGGTAGTAAAAAAACAAATTTGAAATAGCCTAGAGTGTTAAATTTGATCCTTGTTGTTGTTGTTGTTGTTGTTGTTGTTGTTGTTGTTAGGTGCCATCGAGTCAGTATCCGACTCATAGTGACCCTCATAGGGTTTTCAATGGCTGACTGTTTCGGGATTGCCTTGGGAGTGGATTGCCAGGTCCTTCTTCCATTTTTGTGGTGCTGGGAATTGAACTCAGGACCTCAGAGACTGCAGTGCAGCGCTCCACCAACTGAGTTAAATTCCATCTCAAATTTGATCCTAGAAGGTAAAAACTACTTAGCTATGTCAGGTCCAGAGCTATATTTAAGTTTATTGTTTCATAAGTCTGGTCTATTTCAGTGTATTGTTCTCTGTACAAGGTCTCTCTGTAACCATGCATTACAATAGACTGTTGCCAGCATTCTCAGTTTCAGGGATAGATTCTTGATTACTTGCTTCCTGCCCCAGGGATTCTTGCTATTAGGGTGGTCATTAAACAAAGCAGACTCTCTGGCATTGTGTTCTGACAAACAATTTGCACCTTAGTAAACTGATTAATGGAAAGAGTTTGTTTTGATAATTGATCCTTGACTTGTGTTTTAAAGGACAGCAAAACTTTAAAAGACTTCTATATTTGTTACAATTGTTTTCTCGGAACTTCAAAATAATTGAAAAACTCCATTAAAAAAAACATGAAATGGTACAAACTTCCATTTATAAGATGAAAAAGTTTTAGAGATCTGTGTACCACATGGTGACTGTGTTTAATCATAATATATTGAATATTTGAAATTTGCTAGGACAGTAGATCTTCTTTCTCTCTCCCTCCCTTTCTTTTCTTTTCTTTTCTTTTCTTTTTTCTGTTCTTCCTTCCTTCCTTTCTCTTTCTCTTTCTCTCTCTCTCTCTCTCTCTTTCTTTCTACTTCCCCCCTCCTCCTCCCTCTTCTTCTCCTCTTTCCCCTTCCCCCCTTCCTCCCCCTCCTCCTCCCCCTCCTCCTCCTCCTCCTCCTCCTCCTCCAGTACTGGGGATTGAACCCAGGACCTTATGTATATTGGGCAAGTGCTGCACCACTGAGCTGCACCCCAGCCCCTTTTTTATTTTTTATTTTGAGACAGGGGATTATTAAATTGTACAGCTGCTTCTGGCCTCCAACTCACAATCCACATGCCTCAGACTCCTGAGTAACTGAGATTATAGATATGAGTCATGGTACTCAGCTAAGAGTAGATCTTAACTGTCCTCACCATATACACACAAAAAAATGATTGCTATGTGAGGTGATGTGAGGTGATGATGTGAGGTAATTTTACCTTGATTATAGTAATTACTTCACAATGTATATGTGTATCAAAATAGTACATTATACACCTTAAATATATACAATTTTTAAGCAATTATGTCTCAGTAAAATTGGAGGGGAAATAACATTAAGAAACAAATTAATATTAGAAAACGTTATTTCAATTATGCATGTGAATTAATATACAGACTGGTCTGAGCTAGAGTCTGCCAGAATATACAGAACCAACAATCTAGCCCTAGGTTTTGTCTTCTCAGGATCATTCTCCTCCCCTAACTTAAGGTGAGGGATGGAATCCTTGGCACCAAGGCAATGACCCATTGGTACTAAAGCACATACAGCAAATTTTACACTCTGAAGTATGAATACTGTGAATTATTCTGTATAAGGACCAATATATGAATCTTTGGTCATTAAGTAGGTTGTAAGAAATGCTTCATATTGACAACTGTTCTTCATTTCATGCTCCAAATCAATAATTCTATCAGTCACACACCCTTTGGGTAGTAAAAGGGAAAGTTTTTCCCAATAAATCTATTGTAATTGTGGGATAATTTGAGAGTCATTCCCTTGTTTTCTGGTGTTTAATTACAGTTTGTTATTTTTTAAGGGCTTAAGGGAAATTCATACAATTATCAATAGGTGTCAAAGAATTTCAAATGAAAAGGAAGCTAAAAGCAAGATGGAATATTAGAGATAGTCACCAACATACCTAGTCCAGGTAGAGAATTTGGGTGTTGGGTCATTTCAACCAACAAATGAATTCTTATGTATAGTTGTTAATGGTAAAATGTTAAATTATAAAAAGGAAAAGCTTTTTTTTTTTTAGCCCCTGGGATAAAAAAGTGTGAAAGTAGGCCTTTTATTTAAAAAGTGTTATTTCCACTTAAAAGTGTCTCTAGGATTAGAATCCTATGCAACAAACAGTGGTGGAATAATTTGACCAAACATGACACACTTAATATGGCAAGCCCTGTAGCACACAAAATATTCATTTTTAGTGCTTCTTGAGGTAATTAAAAAAAGGAAAAGAGTGGATTTTCAGTCTGTACAGTAGATTTTTATAAAGATTGGAAAATGCATGATTCTGAAATCTTAAACCATTGAAATTCCCCCCAGGAAATGGACAGAGATGGGTTTTGAAAGAAACAAATTCCCATTTTACACTTGTGGTAGGAATTTTTCTTGTTATTTAGGTAGTAGCCCTTTTGGTATTGCTGGAGAAAGCCAAGTGAAACAGTATATGTTCTTAACTAGTTAATGGAAAGTTGGGATAAACAAGAGTTGCTTAAATATAGACTTTTCTCCTGATATAATTTGTCTCATTAAAATCCTTTTAATATTCTGTATTCTGATTTTCCTTGAAGGAAATATTGTTCTACAAAATTCCAATGAGACATGCTAAAAATAATGTCTGTGACAGAAATGTTAATTTCCTATTTAAATAATTAAATTTAAAATTATTGCATTTTATGCTTTTTTAAAAAAAAGGCAGAAAGATTCTTTCCCTTAAGGGAAACCCGAGACCCAGAGAGCATAAAACACTTGTCCAAAGTAACAAAGATAACAATTAAAAAGATTAGGTTGAACCCAAGTTAATTTACCTCTACTCTAGTCCTCTCTCCATTATGCTGAGCCAGTACTGCTTATATGAAAACTTGCCTTCTTTCCATTGCAGGAAAGAAGTCTTGTTGAAAGTCAGTACACAGGACAGGTAGCACAGTGACTTGGTAGTATGCTAGTTGTCACATAGGAGTCCAGTAGGCAAAAGTCTAGATTTAGTTTGCAGACCAATTCTGATGTCTACTAGTAGAATTACATTCTATGTAGATAAAATATTGTGTAATGTCTGAAAAATATATTATTAGAATTTTGTGGGGGGTGGTTCTAAAGGAATCCCAAAACATGACTGGCTTTATATCAAATTATGAAAGAAAAGTTTTCTTTTAAACCTCCAATTTTTCCACTTAGTGTCTTTTCTCTCACCATCTATTAAGTGTCTTTCATCTGAGATGTACTACTCTATTATTTTCATTTGATTATGTCACTTCAAAACCTGGATAATATCAATCATTTTAAATTTATTGTGAATTTGAATCAATATGCTACTTCTTTTTTGAATATTTGTATTTTGACATTTCGTTGTAGAATAGAAGGCCATATATTCAATTATAAAAATGAATTCAGACACTATGAGATAAAATGTTTCATTTATGGGAAGGAATTTATTCTGTTCCCTTGAAGTCATACAACCTGTGTAATTTTCTACTGTTATTTTCTGCATACCTTAAGACTGCTTTTTTAGCATTTGCTTCCAAGAACAATAACCATTAGCTTCTACTCTGTGTTAGAATTTGTGAAAAGAGTAATTAGCATGATTTTTAAAATGAGATTCAGTCAAATTCCTGAACATTTCTTAATCTTCTAATGCATAGCACTATGATCAAGAGAAGGGTGAATAGGACGTTAAACTATTCTGAAAGATTTGTAGAGTTCCACTGTGTGTTTTTGGGTAAAATGTGGCTTGAATAACAAATATTCTCATCTCCTATCCTCAACACTCAAAATGTAGCTTCTAAGTCATATTCTACCAACTTCTGGCTTGTCATTAGGTGCTGGTGAGTTGTGTCCCTGTCCTACTTACAGCGACCCTCATAGGGTTTTTGATGGGTGATTGGGGATTGTTTTGGGAGTGGGCTGACATATCTTTCTTGCATTTTTGTGGTGCTGGGATCCAACCTGGGGCCTCAGAGAGTGCAGAGCGGCATTGTAGCAACTGAACTAAATGCCGACCCCCAACCCATGGCAGTTACTATCAATTGTTTTAAGATAGTATTCTATTTGAAACCCACTTGTCATCTCTATTATTTCTAGAAGTTTCCAAATTTAAAATTATTTAGGATCAAAAATATACCTTATTCTTTTCAATTGTATGTTTGTGTGTAGGTATGTATGTGTTTATCTATATAGTATTAGAAATCATAGCTTAAAAAACTTAAGATGATTGTTTACAAATGATATTAAATCCATTAGTTTATATAAATATAAAATAGCATAACATATTTTATGAAACATACTTATATTTTCTACACATATTTAAAGAAAAGATGGCATTGTTTTCATATTTGTGAATATGTTTAATGTCTGGCTTAGTGGAGAGTAGATGTATCCTCATACCTGTTTCTGCATTTGATCTGTTGTTATACATTGCTTTTGTCATAGAATATGAAAACAATCTACATATATATGAAAACAATCTCATACATATCCAGTTAGAAACTGGAGGGATATTTTAGTAATACGTTCAGATAATTATGGATATTCTTGATTACTACACCCAAACTTGACAAGTGGTAATAATTTCTTAACGATTATTTGCAATGCAGAATCTGAAAAAAAAAATCCAAATACTCTTCAATGTACTCTGTTACATTAAAATTAGTTGGTCAATCTTAAACTTTAAATTTATCTTTTATTCATGCAAAATTTTGTTGTTGTTGTTGTTGTTAGGTGCCGTCGAGTCGGTATCCAACTCATAGCGACCCTCATAGGGTTTTCAATGGCTGACTGTTTCGGGATTGCCTTGGGAGTGGACTGCCAGGCCCTTCTCCCATTTTTGCGGTGCTGGGAATTGAACTTGGGACCTCAGAGACTGCAGCGCAGTGCTCTACCCACTGAGCTAAATCCCAGCCCTATGCAAAATTTTAAAACATTGATAATTTGGAAATTATTGGTATACTAAGTTATGCATAGTTACCAAAGGTTAACACATTTTACTGTACACATTCATTAATAACACCAACAATTAATTGGAAAAGTCTTTAAGTTTTTAGAAGCTATCATGCTGAAAGATACAACTTTTCTAAAATTCTCATTTCTGGTTGAAAGATAGAATTTTACCTCTGGAAAAAAATACTATCCAGGTACTTTCCCTGAAGAGACAGGGTCATTTTTGTCTTAAAAAATATCTGCCAAATAAGCAAATTGGAATAAACAGGTGAAAAATTATGTTCCATAAAGGAAATAAGTTAGATAAATGGAAACTTTAGGAATCACAACATGCTTTTCCTTGAGAAAGCCATCGTCTTCCAGTATACCAAAGAGCTTTACATATATTTCTCATTTGGTCACCCATTATATTGAAGATATGTATACTCAAGGGTAGAACTGGAGAGGATCTGAAACATTTACTCATAAAGACCAAAGAACACAGCCTTCAGTATAGACTGCTCTCAACACCAAGAAAAAAATCCTTACAACTGGGCCAGTATGCAATTTCATGATACACAGAGAAAAGATTGAGGTTGTCCAAGATTTTATTTTATTTGGTTCTACTATCAACACCCATGGAAGCAACAGTTAAGAAATCAGAAGATGCATTGCAAAAAGCTGTTCCAAAAGACCTCCTTAAAATGTTGAAAAATAAAGATGTCACATTGAAGATGAAGACACACCTGACTTATGCCATGGCATTTTTTGTGAAAGCTGGACATTGAATAAGAGAGACAGGAGAAGAATTGATACCTTGAAATTACGGTGCTAGAGACAAATAATGAATGCACAATGGACTACTAAAAGAACTAACAGATTTGTTTTAGGAGAAGTGCAACCAGAATGCTCCTTGGAAGCAAGGATGGCTAGACTGTATCTTACATAATTTGGACATGTCAAGAAGGACCAATCCCTGGAGAAGAACATCATTTCTGGGAGAGTGGCAGGTGAACAAAAAAAGGAAGATCCTGTACTAGATTGACACAGTATTTGCAACAATGGATTTAGACATAAAAAAGATCATATGCCTGGCACAGTATTGGGGATTATTTCGTTCTGTTGTACATAGTGTCACTCCGAGTTGGATGCAACTCAATGGCATCTACCAATAAAATCATAGTGACAATGACTCAGTGAAGAACGTAATGACTACTTGTGTGGACTGGTGCCACAGCCTTCATTCAAAGTTGCCAAAAGTTCTATCCACTACGTTTGTGCATCATTAGGGTAAATATCGATAGGATGAATTTAAAAGGAAACCAATTTACAATGACTAGAAAACTAGTTGGTTTGGTGGCTCATGCCTGTAATCCCAATGTTTTGGAAGGTGGAAGCAGGAGGTTTGAGGCCATAATCAGCCAGTGTAATTTAGCAAGATCCACCCTCAAGATAAAAAATAAAAATGGGCTTGGGATCCAGCTAAGCAGTAGAGTGCTTGCAAAGCATGTGAGAGGCCCTGGATTCAATTCCCAAGTACCACAGAAAAAGAAGGGAGGAAGAGGAAGAGGAGGAGGAGGAGAAGGAAAAGGAGGAAAAAGAAAACTAGTTTTGACCTTATGAACCCCTTGAGATGGTCTTAAACATCTCCAGGGTTCTTTAAGACACTTGGACAACTGTTGCTAAGGTGGACAGCTATGTTAGGATAAAATCTTGTTTTATACTTATTAGTTATGGTAATTATGCAAAAAGTTTTCTTAGTTTTAGAATGAGCAGAGGTAGAAATCTCTATGTCTTAAATTGTATTCTTTTCTGATTCTCTTTTGTTTATGTCTGTGTATTGCCACCACCTGGCTGGGCAGAGCAATTCTAAATCCTGAAAATGGTCATTTGCCCACTAATCAAGTCACAAACTGTATCAATTTAGGACCTCAAAATGCTAAAGTTACACATTTTCCTACTGTTATGCTATTTGGCCATAGGAATACAACTCTTTTTTTCTTTTTAAGTTGGCAATGAATCTCAGACCTTTCATTTGTAATATTATCATTTTCATATTTTTGTATTGCTTTAAATTTTGTGCAAGAATCTCAAGTCTGCCAATGATAATCGTAAGTACCACTTACTGAGCAATATACTAGACACTATCAACAATGCTAGGCACTACAGTAATTATTTAACTTTCTGAAGCAATACAAAAAAAAATTCACTTTCTTATAGGTTTCCCTGAAACTACTGTAAGTGAATTATGAAGAATGGGCAGAAGTATAACTAGGTTTTTGGAACTACAAAATAATTTTAACATGTGGTAAGTGACAATATGTTGATAGACTGTTTTTCTTATCCTCTAAACTTGAATGTTTAGAAATAGTCATGATACATATATAAATATAAATATATAATACACATAAACACATGAGTGTGCTTCATCTAAGCGAAGTATCATCAAGATTGTTTCCATATATGAGTGGCCATGTAGTTCAAGTAGATAGAACTCAAGATACGGTTCACAAAAAGATCATTGTGAACAAATTTGGAAGTAATTAAAACAACAGACATGTGTGCTTTACTTCCAGTGTATGCTGTTGTGTTTATTGTAGGGTATGATCTTTTTCCTTGTCCCTGAGGAAACTGACATCTGTATTTGATTTAATGCACTTCTGTTTGTTCATAACCCATGAAAAGACAAAACCCTAATGAATCTATGAGCATACTCAGATTTCAGCTTGATTCCCAGAACTCAAAGTAAGCAGTCTGGGAAAGGACTCATAAGTTTGCACATATTTGAGAGACTGAGTCACTTAAAGCTTGTTCCCTTTTGAATCCACACTTATCTTTAATTGATGAAAATAAATTTTGTTGTGTTTTATTACAATTATTAAGCAAATATCAGAATTTTACCTAGTCTTGCATTAAATTATGTCATTCAAACCTAAGTCCCACTCCCTTGTTTTGTGTCCTGAACTCTGAAATAAAGGTATAGAAAGAACATGATAACTATAGTAGTGTGTGTAGAAATCAAATAAGGTGTGATTAGATCAATATCAGTCTCATGAAAATACCTCTTACAGAATTTTACCTTTCTATCTGTAAGGGATAGCTAATGTACCATAAAAAAGCTCTTTAGTAGGAACATTTCAAAATGTAGTTTTGTGCTGATGCTAAACTTTAATAACTAAGTCTTTCCATGTTTTTTAAAAGGCTGACAATAATGGTTCAGTAATTACTGAACTAATGTTATCAATTCCAACAGATATCACATTTATTAAACAGAAAATACTATGTTGCTGTTCATCAGTTAGAAATGTGTGTAATTGAAATATGAAAATGAAGTCTGTTGGAGTATGTGATTCATCATGAATTCTGCAAGCCCTACACTAACTCTCCTTTTCCTAATTAAACTGTCAAATTGAAATCTTATAATTAATGCAACCACATCCCTTACACTAGATTTTCCACCCTCATGTAAAGCTCAATTCAGCAGAAACTTCGCAAGAGCCTTCTCTAGGAAGAATGCAATTCTTTGCTCTTCTATTCTCTTGAGCAGAAATTCTGCCCCCTCCACACAATACTGTGTGGCACAAGATTTCTGTTCTCTGCAAGATTAGGAGTGGAGGGGGCTAACGGATTTGTCAGGGGAGCTGGTAATCCCTGCTTTGAGTTTTTCTGGGAGAGGCAATAAAGAGGATGTTGAGAACCAGAACAAGGTCTTCTGTATTTCTGCCAGCACTATATAGTGCTACTCCATTACTAGTTTTTTTCATCTGTTGCTAAAATTTAAAAATTGAGGTAGACTTTTCCTATTTAAATATTTGAGGTAATAGATTTTTCATTTCTGTTGTATAACACATAATGGTAGAAATTTATTGATAGCAATTTATTTTATATTAAGGGTACCACCTATGTGCTTGTAATTCAAACCCTGGCCAGAGTGTACAAACTGAATTTTATTTGTTTCCGCATTTCTTAGTCCAATCATTTGGGTGATAAAATTTCATCTCTTAAGTCTGATGTCTTTGTAGTTGCTGCCTGGACTGTTATTTTAAGGAAGATTATGAATTTATTCTCGGCTCAGCTGGGAAAAATAGTGCTGGGATCAATTATTACTGCCTGGTATGGTGTCTTCATTTCCATTCTTGGGTTTATCTTTCTTTTTACGTGCCTCTTTTCCCAATGTCTCTAGGCTCTTGGGTTTCTATCAGATTTGATCTCTGGCCAAAATTGAACTTGCTCTAAGTTTTCCCAATAAACAGGAAGCAGGTTCTCTGCACAGTTTCTGAATCTAATACTCCACATGCTTCAGAGCATCCAGGGCATGGATAAGTTTCTCTCAATTTCTACAAAAAAAAATTTTACACATTGACTGCAACTTCTACATAGATGCAATTTTCCTCATTCTCGGGTCCAGCTGGATCCATAAGCTTAAGTACATTAAAATTTTAATTCTTAAATATGATCAATTAATATAGACAATTATTCTCATTTTGTCTACCTAAATATAGATAGCTAATGTACTACATATTAGTGCATGCAAGCCAACTGGGATGGCCAGGCTGTTTCTGGGAACCACAAACATCCCAGTTCTAAGAGCTCATCAGTCTCTCTTTATATCAGTGACCATGTGGGTCTCTAGAACTTTGCAATGTGCAGAGGAATGAGACTGACTAGTGGGGACTCAGTAAAAGAGGCTTTCTCTTCTTATTTTTCTATGAATTTTTTTATACTAGCACATTCTTTTTCTAATTTTTTTATGATAAATGTTATAAACATTGCATCATTACATTTCTAAACACATGCAACCTTTATGCCAACAGGGTCATCTTTGTTCTTCATGCTCTAAAAAGATATTCTTGAATTTGTGTGGCCTGTAGTAAGAATATACCACCTCCAAGATTTCTGAGAATTATGCATAGGTTTACATTTTCATGGCTCTGACTTCCTGGGTTCTTTTTAATTTTTCCTCATTTCTTTGTATTTTCTAACTGTTTCTCTGTCTGCCCTGGCTCCAACTCAAGCATAAAACTCAGTCTCTTTCATTAATTCTTTCTCTCTCTCTCTCTCTCTCTCTCTCTCACTCACACACACACACACACACACACACACACACACACACACACATTTTGAGTATACAGCAGATATTTTTGAAAGTTTGAGAAAATGGAATATTTGATATTGCAGCAGCACAAGCAATATAAAAATGAAATTATTTATTATGGTTTCTAGGAGTCCGTTAGCCATTTCAGAATGTTGCTCTGTTCTATATTTTTCTCTCTCTTAGGAGTAAAAATTTTATACTCAGGAAGAAAATAAAATCTTCTGGTTTCATTATATAGAACATTTTAGTTTTCTCTATGTCCTCTGAAACTGAGAATTGAATTTTTCTTTGCATATGAAAAGATACAGTAATGCAACTGGCTGCCCAGCCTTCTGCTGAACAGAGTTTACTACCTTGGGTCTCACCTTTTTTCCTCCCCTCACATACTGCAGAAATTGTACCCACCTAGATTCAGGCTTTGGTTTGGGGTTTTATATTTTTATTTATTAATGTGCATATACATAAAATGCTGGGAGAAGGACCTGGCAACCCCCTCCCAAAAATCAATCTGCCATTGAAAACCCTATGAACAGCAGAGAAGCACTGACAATAGTGTTTCCCCTGTTGTACAGAGGGTCGCTGTGAGTCGGATACCGACTCGATGGCACCTAACAACAACAACAACAACACATAAAATGCAGATACATACATACAAATCTGGCCGTGTGTGTGTGTGTGTGTGTAGATAGAAGGGGATGTATTTTCTTCAACCAATCCCATGTTGATCAACACATAGTTTCACCACTAACAATAATACTATAGACATCTTGATTAACTGTGAGATTTTCTTGAGGATTGACTCCTGGAAGTGAAGTTAAAATTTTGATAGATAATATTATTCTGACCTTCAAAGCAGATATTTCAGTTTATAATATCCACTGCATGAAAATCTCCATTAATGACAGCATTACTGATGCTCCAATATTTTCAAATGAAAAAAATGTTAATTCATGAAGGGAGAAATAATGTCCTCTTGGGCTGGGATTTAGCTCAGTTGGTACAGCGCTGCTCTGCAGTTTCTGAGGTCCCGAATTCAATTCCCAGCACCACAAAAATGGGAGAAGGACCTGGCAATCCACTCCCAAGGCAATCCCGAAACAGTCAGCCATTGAAAACCCTATGAGGGTCGCTATGAGTCCAGATACCGACTCAGTGGCACCTAACAACAACAACAATGTCCTCTTATTGTTTGATGTTCACTCACTTGATTACTAGTGATGTTGAGCATCTTTATTATTCATGTATTAGGTATTTGAGTAACTTAGGCCACTTATTTATGTTCTTTGTCCCTTTTTAATGGATTCTTCCTAATTTTCTTTTTCCTTTTTTTCTTTTTGTAGCACTTAGGGGTTGAACCCAGGGCCTCACATGTATTTTGCAAGCACTCAACCACTGAGCTCAGCTGTACCCTCAACCCATTTTCTTTTCTTTCTTTATTTTTTCTATTTTCTTGTTTTTGTGCAGGGTCTCCATAAATTATGCAAACTGCCTCTGTCCTCAAACTTGCAATCCTTCTGCACCCACCTCCTGAATAGCTGTGATTACAGGGATATGCCACTATGTCTAGCTTTTTAAATTTTTGTTATGGATATATGGGAACTTAGTAATGTGTTAAGAATGTTAGCTAATTTTGTTTTGCTTAAAAATTGCAAATATTTTCACCCAAAATGTCATTCTGATTTTATATTTGTTTAGAGTATAATTTACATCTCAGAAATTTTAAATAATTTAATTTCAATTTTATTTTATTAATTTTCTTGGAGCTTTCATATAAGACTTTAAAGCCCTTTCTATTCCATTACAAATTAGTAAAAATAATCTATACTCTTTACTACTTCATTCTAATTTTTAAAAGTTTATTTGCATACATCTGGATCTTTATGCAAATCAAATTTACTTTTGTAAATGATGTTGGGTACAAATCTATTCTTTTTATTTTTTACCAAATAAATGGTCAGTTATCTGAAAAATATCTGTTAGAGTCACAAATCTAGAGCTGACTTGAAATGCCACTTCCCCAATATACTACATTGTATTTAAAAAAGATTAATTTTTATAGCTTTTAAAAATATTTTGATATTTTTTATGGGTTGGTCCTCATTATATTTCATTCTCAATTAATTTTTGGCTCTTTTTCAACATTTTCTTTGTTCTATAATGCTTATATAAAATTTAATGTTATTTTGCAAAAATGGACACATAATAGTCATATGGCTTATTTGCTACTTTTTCATTTAATATAATATGAATTTTTTTATGGCACATGGTTTTACTTCTCAGGCTGGCCTTAACCTTCTGGGCTCAAGCTATTGTCCTGACTCAGCCACCCAGTAGCTAGGACTACAGACATGTGCCACCACCAGCAGCTTGAACACTTTTAAAATGAAATTAAGAATTATTTTGTGACAATATATTAATTCTATTGTGTTGATGTAAAAAGATTAATCTACTATGTGAGGATTTAGAGTTTGTATTCATTTACTTTTGATACTGCAGACAATACTGCAATGAATAAGCTTTTAACTAAGCTTTATGCACATTTCTGATTATATCCTTTGTGTATTGATTAGAAAGTTTGCCAGGGCAAACTTTATACACATGTTAAAAATTGTTATGTCCTGCTGTATTATTTCTAAGAAACACCAACTTTACACACAAGCATAATAATGTTCTCTAGTCTCTATTCATGAAATAGTCTTCATCTGATTGTAGTCCCAGCTGGGCATTCCATTGGGAGCACAGCCAGGTGATGCTGAAAACATAGTTGAATACTGTGGGCATTTCTCCAGTTTGCACTCTTAGAACCAATCTGTGTCGCAGCATGCTAGTACACTTAACATTTAGATGGTTTGACTTTAAAATGTTTGCTGGCTTGTGGCCAGTGTTGACCACTATTAGATAGTAAGTGATTCTCAAGGGAGAGACTACAGGGAAAAGAAAAGAATAATCATTTTCTCGTGGGACTCAGAAAGATACTAACGCTGCCTGTGTAATAAATTATTTTCTGTTTTTAAACAGCACTACAATGTTATAGTATTGTAGTCTATTCCAACTTATTCCAAGAAAATGATGCTGAACATAATCAATGTCAATTGAGACTTGAGTTCAAGGCTTGGCTCTGACATTTACTGCCTTTGTCAACTTATACAAGTGAATTTCATATTTCTGTATCTCATTTTCCTCAGTTAGTTGTGAAGTTCAAGTGAAATAATTTATGTAAACCCTTTGGAAAGAGCCTGGCAGATAATAAATATTCAATAAATTATATATTATTAGAAAACAATAGAGCAGGAAAACAATATTTCTGCTTTTGTAAAATAACTAGTAGAAATCCTTCTTATGCCACTCTTAGTTTTGAGTGGACATTTCTCTTCTCTTCTCTTCTCTTCTCTTCTCTTCTCTTCTCTTCTCTTCTTTTGTGTTCTCCCTGATTAAATTAAGTAAGAGGAGATGAGAATGAAAAATCAGCTGTGACAAAATCATGATGCACTCAGTTTCTATTTGGACATTTCTTATTAAACCCAGCTGCTTATTTAAACAGCTAAGTCAAGATTACTAGTTGGATACAGTAAAGTGAAAAAAGGTAAATGATCTATTCATTTTATGTATAAGTATATATCAATTTATATATACTAAACATAAACCTGAGGCTGGGGTTTAGCTTAGTTGGTAGTGGGCTGCTCTGCATTCTCTTAGGATCAGGGTTCTACCCCTAGCAACGCCCGGACAGGGGAGTGGCAATCCACTTTCGAAGCAATCATGAAATAATCAGCAATTGAAAACTCTGTGAGAGTCTCCATGAGTCAGACCTGACTCGACGGCACCAAACAACAACAACAAACCCAAACCTAAGTATCTGATACTGTTAAACACATTCTATAGTCAAGTAATGCCATCTGGGCCTCCTTCCTATGTTCACCTCTCATAGAAGTTATTTTGCATGTATTCAAAATAGATATTTTCAGCTCTACCCTTTCAGAATTTTGGTCACATATACCCCAGGATCACTTTTAGGAGCCCATTCTCTTGTGGCCACTGAGACTTAGGTTCACTTTAATTATCTCTAGCTGGAATTTAGATCTGTTTCCTTTTCTTTTCCACTCATGGACAGATAAAAACTTGACATTGTCATAAAAATGTCTTCAAAATGTGAAGACAATAATTAACTAATCTCCTAGTCCTCTATTTGGTAGGACATAATCCCTTTAGCCTTCTCTTTCAGCTCATTTTTGAAAGAATTGGTTGAAAGTGCTTTCAGACTTTGTGTCTTCCTCTTAATTTGAACTTTCACCTCTTGAACTTGGCATTTCTATTGAAAAAGGTGAAATTATTCTTTCTGTAGGCCATAGAATGATTTGTTACAATAATGTTTAACAGCAATGTATTATTGCATTATTATTATTGCATTAGTATTATTGCATACATCAATGTAAATTCAAGAATGTCTCCTTAACATCAAAAGCTGTTCATTCTTTTTATATATACCACATATTCTCAAATCTAATCCACACCCTTTCAATAATTTTAGAGGGCTACAAAGTCAGATGAGGATTAGAGTCACACGTGATTGGATTTGCGGTCCAGAGTAGAAAGCTATCAACAGTGAAATAACAATCAGCATGTGATTCTAATCTGCACCTGATTTTGTAGCTTTATAAAACCATTGAAAAGGTGTGGCTTAGATTTGAGAACATATGGTATATGTTTATATTTAGTTTACTGTGTGTTAGGGACTAGGCTAGGTGATAGAGAAGCAATGTTCACTAAAATGTAGACATTGAGTACCCTCGTGATAGTTACATTCTAGTAGAATTAACAAAAATAAGCAGAAAAAACATGACAAACAATATGATTTTAGACAGTGATAAGTGATCAAAAATGATAGTACATGATAATAGAAAGTAGAGGGAAATTCAGGGCTTTTTTGTTTTCAGTACTGGGGGATTGAGCCCAGGGCCTTGCACATACTTTGGAGGTGTTCCACCGCTGAGCTACTCCTCCAGTCCTTTTAATTTTTTTTTAATCTTGAGATAGGGTCTTGATAAGTTATGCAGGCTGCCTCTGGCCTTGAATTTGTGATTCTCCTGCCTTCACCTCCCAAATTGCTGTGATTACAGGTGTGTGCCACGTGCCCAGACTAAAATGGCTATTTAAAAAGGGTGGCTAGATAAGAAATAATATTTTATAAACAGCAGAATTATGGTAAGAAGCTAGTTATACAGAGACATGAGGAACACTTTAGGCAAAAGGAAGTGGTAACTGATGCTCACATATGGAATTGCTTGGCATGCTCTGGTCAATAGAAAGGAATGGAGAGTTGAGCCAACTGAATTAGAGAAATGACTGGGGCCAAGTCACATGGAATCTGGAACATCATGGGCTGAGTTAAGATTTTACTCCAGGTATGGTCAGAAGCCACTGGATATAGCTATGAGCCAGATGGGTAATACAGTGTTTTACAAAACCCCTCGGGTTTCTATGGCAATGGACTGTTGGAGGAAATAGCAGAAGTCAGGGAACTTGACCAGTTTCTTTCATACTTCCAAATATCTTTTCAACTTGGTATGTCTTTTTTCTTCTATTGACATACTTCAAGAGTTCAAAAGAGGATCCTTCTAGAATGCTGTGTTGTTGTAGGTCTTGAGAAAGAGTGATCTAGTGTCTCAATGGCGAACATTCTCCTTAGTCAGCTGTATGATTCAGTGCAGTATTCAGGGAGGCTTAGCTTTAGGAATAAGCTTCAAGGTGGTCATAGGGCTCAGGAAATCCATCTGAGAGGCAATTTCATTTACCTTGTTCCAAACGAGGGTTAAAAAATACAGTAGGTGAAGAGATTGAAATAAAATAATTGGAAACTATGGTCCAACCTCTTGAGGAAGCAAGGAGACGTGAAATAAACAGGTGCTGATGATGCAATTTGTTATTTTTCAAAATGTGACTGCTTTGAGACTGACACTTTTGTTCCTTGCAATGGCCAAATCTAACCCTTAGATATTGGATTGTTCTTACGCAAAGCTAATAAATCTTCAGGATATACCCAACTATAATATTTTAAGATGATTTTTATTTTCAGATATCCACTTTAGAAAACCAGCACAACAGTTTAAATGTTTTTTACTGTTGATGTAATTATCAGCATTTTAAGGATATTGAATTCTACAATTTTCATTGCAAACCTAGAGACATACCACTGTATATACCTTAAAATGAAATTAACTACTATCAGGAGCCTAGAAATCTAGCCTCTACATATATTTTTCCTCTATGTTAAAACACATCCTAGTTCAACAAGTTCAAACGCTGATTTACAAAGTTGCTTTTGAATCTTGGGGGAAGGTGAAGATTTATTGTGTTTTAAGCACTGCATACAGGAATCTTGAAATCAAGACAACCTCATTGGGTTTATGAGGTGCATAAATAATGTGTTTCTAGTAAGAAATGGTTAATGTTTTCTCTGCTTTCACTTGAACTTGACTCATCTGCTGCTTGATATTTACTGGGAGTTGAGGTTTTTTTGTTGCTGTTGTTTTGATTTTTTTTCCTTTTTCTTTTCTTTCTTTCTTTCTTTCTTTTTTTTTTTTTTTGGAACAAGCTTGCTCTGTGTGCAATTACAGTCTAAAATTGAGCTCTTGAGCTGTGTTTTGGATAAAAATAATCACTGCAGAATAAAAGTCATTCACCTCTCACTTTGCCAGAGTAAAGCAGGCAGAGAGCAAGAAAGTGAAAACATGTTTTGACCATTGAAATACAGGGTTGTTGAAGGCAACATTACTCAATCCCAAGCTTTCTTAGGTCCCTTCACTTCTTCACTAAAGCGTCAATCTGGTTAGCATACATCAGGGAATCTGCCTTAGCATTTTCCCATTTTGATTTACTTAACTTGTCATTCTTAAGGAAAGGAAGCACACATTTTCCTCATCTCCAGCCATTGATGAGCAATGGAAACTTATTTTCCTATGGTGCTGCAATGCCTAGGGTCCATAGGCTCTGCCTCCCTGGACAGAGGGGCGTTTTTGTTAACTTGGTCTTACTGTACACATTACTACAGTTATGATGGATTAAATGGTAATGTAATCACATAATAAGTTTACTTGATCAAGGAGGAAAATTTACCTTACAGAGAAGTGTGATCTCTCAAAGGACTAACACAGCAGAGGAAACATTTGAATGGTGGAAGCAGAAGTGAGGAGTGCCTTATTCCACAATTCTTCTGATACTTATCACTCCCTGATAAATAAGACCATCTTGATTTCTACTCTTCATCAAGAACCTGTTATCCATTTTGAAGTTTGATTTAGGTTATTCTTTCACTTTTCAGTGAATGCTAACTCATCATCCTCTCGTTATGTAGCTTCACATCATTTTCTCCCTTGCACAAAGGTCAAGTGGAGGTATGCAGTTTCATAAAATGTATGGAGACATTTCATAAAATGCCATGTTAGTAACTCCCCAAAGATACCAACTATAGTGAGGCTGCATTTGCGTTTTTTATTTCAGAAACCAAGTGGGCACACACATTCTTCCCTCAGCCCAGTAGAGAGGACAATGAGCATTGCTCTTAGGGCACACATCTCTTCAATGCCACCATTAATACGAAAAGTGTGCACCAATTTATCAAGTGGTAGATGTTGGATTTCTATCCAATATGCATTTTGTTGAAATAATCCTTGTCCCCAAAGAATTGTTGGGAATAATATTTGGGGGGAGGAGCCTTCTTGTTTTTTCTTGGAGTTGGGTTGTCAGACCCAAGAGATCTGGTGAGGAAGTCCTGGGAAAAGCCAGAGATTAAGTTTTAAATGTTAATTTGTGGCAATAGCTAACTATAGGCAAATGTTTTTAATTATATAGTTTTATAATTCTATTATCTTTTCTTTGGTCTATGAGAAATGTAAATCTTATTTCTTTACTATTAACACCAAACTATAAATAATATTAACTATATTAGTTCAGGTTATAATTATCCAAAATTGATGTCTTTAATGAAGATCAAAATTCACCGTTTCATAGGAAAATGTTTCTGCATTAGAAATTATACTAAATTATGATCCTATAGAAACTCTAAAAATCAACTTGATGTGGCAAGAATTTTTGATAGATATATTTTGATGAATCTTGTCCAAATATCTATTTTATTAAGAAGAAAGATTCTAAAGAAAATGGTTGATGATTTTTCTTCAAAAGTTTTTCTGTGCTAATAAAAGAACTTTTACTTTCTTTGAAAATCCATGCTTTTACACAATTAGCAGTTTCAGAATTAATCTTTGTTTTTCATTTTCTGTAAGTCAAAACACCATACGAGGTGTGCTTTTGCAAGAAAAGAAAATGAAAGGAAGGAAACAAAAAGACAATAATTTCCTCCTTCAGCACACTCTCTTTTTACTTAAACATTTGTGGAAGTGAGAATGTGTCTGTGTTTGGAGCATCCAGCTTCAGTCTTGATGGCTTCGTGCTATAAGAACCTGCTCCAAAACCTGCTCTCTGTGTAGCAGCTCAGATGGAAAGACCAAAAGTGTCTCACTCTGTTGGCTCTGCAGCAGGACAGCAGTGCTCAGTCACCCTACACTGTGTTACAGTGCCAACCTTAGGGAGCACTACAGTTCCAAAGAACAATTGCTATGATTCCATGCTAGAATTCAAACATTTTGGCCATGTTATCACATATCTTTTCTCTCCCTTTCCTGTCTTTTTTTCTCTTTCTCTCTCTCACCCCCCCCCCACACCCTCTTTACCTTTCTCGTGAAGTGTTGTCCTTTGAAAAGAGAGCAGGAATTGTTCAAGACACATTATAACAATCTGTGAATAATGACCTAACTTATATTGAAGAATCCTTAAAATAATCATAGAAAGGTTTTTAAAGATGTGCTCATCCAACTCTGAGTATTTGCAAAGCCTTGTCTAACTGGAAACAGAGAGTATATTGACTGCACTGTTCTACTGCCCTTTCTCCTTTTGGGCTACTTTTTTAAAAAGATCATATTTTATTAGCAAATTCATTGGTGGAAAAGAGTGAAAGGAACAAGTGAAAAGTATGGTTAGTTATTGGCTGTTTTGTAAATAAAAAGTGAAGGAGATTAAGGCTAGTGTCCAGCACAAATATTCAGAAGCACTAAATTTCATGATTTTATAACGAAGATGACTGTACCTCTTACCACTTTCAAGGAAACTGCTGAAGAAGATCATCTTTTATATCTGATATTGATTTGTTTTCCACCCTGCTGAACCATCCTGAGTGCATATCCAGAACTGTCTTCCACATAAACACCTGGGTGCAAAGATGTTTACTTGACCTGTTCTTTACCCAGAACTCCCATACTTTTGCACCTCCTTGTACTGATTCTCTAGTTCACATGCCAGACCTAACTGACAAATTTATAGAGAAACATAAGTGAGCCAGAGCTCCCTCTCTCTGACACATAAGAGGCAAATTCTTTTTTTCCCAATAACCTTCTGGAAAAAAAATTCATTATCTACTATGTTTGACATTCTAATTTAGGAGATTTTAGGAACTGATTGCTTGTTACCATTAGGTCATATGAATGCAAAGCATTTTTGGCCTAAATTAAGACTTACTTTTTAGATGTCTGTATGATGACAGCCTTAGGAACCACATGAGTGAGCTCAGCTATAACCATGTCCTCATTTATATCTGATGATCTTCATAAACATACTATGTCCTAAAGGGAACTCCTGATTTCCCTCCTCTCAAAATCACTTAAAGAGTTTTCTCCTTTTTCCTCCATTTCAGCTGAAGACTGTGTTCTTTGATCTTCAGCAGAGGATTTGAAACATTTCCTGATATAGATCAAAGAAATGACCTTCAGTATGGAGTGTGCCTCAACATTGACAAAACAAAAATCCTTACATCAGAGTCAGTACACAACATCATGATAAACAGAGTAAAGATTGAAATTGTCCAAGATTTTGCTTTACTTGGATCTGTAATCAACACCCATAGAAGCAGCAGTCAAAATGTCAAAAGACACATTGCATTGGGAAAAGCTGTTCCAAAAGACCTCTTCAAAATGTTGAGAAGTAAAAGATGTCACACTGAAGATGAAGGTGCACCTGACTCATGCCATGGTATTTTAGTTGCATCATATACTTGTGAGAGCTGAGCATTGAATAAGGGAGACCTGAGAATTGATGCTTTTGAATTATAGTGCTGAAGTGAAACATTGAATATACTGTGGACTGCTAAAAGAACCAAGAGATCCATCCTAGAAGAAGTGCAACCAGAGCACTCCTTGGAACCAAGGATATCTAGACGGCATCTTATATATTTTGGACATGTGGTCAGGATGGACCAATCCCTGGAGAAAGACCTCACGTTTTGGGGAGTGGAATATCAACAAAAAAAACAGAAAACCTTCAACTAGAAGGATTAACATAGTGCCTGCCACAATGGACTTAAACATAAAAAAGATCATGTGCTTGGCACAGAATAGGAGAGTACTTCATCAGACCCGACTCAACAGCACCTAACAACAACAAACAACAGCAGCAGAAAATGGCCCCACCAATCTCTAACTTTGATTCTTGCCTTTTCATCAACACTTAAATACAATGTATCAGTAGTCCCTTTCCATTCCCCTTACAAAGTGTTTTTAAATATGACCACTTTTCTTTATTCTTATTACCACAACTCTGGACTAAATTTCCATCATTTCTCTCCTGGACCAGAAGGGGCTTACTAAGAAGTACTCATGGTTTGTTTGTTTGTTTGTTGTTGTTTGCTTTATTTATTTATTTTTTCTTTGCAGTTCCTCTCCCATTTAAACTTCTTGAAAGACAAGACAATTTCTCATCCAGTGATATCCCATTACTTCTAAGGTAAAATCAACTCCTCCCCATTGCCTTCCTCAGCCTGTCTTGTCTAGCTCTTTCCTGTCTTTCCCACTCACATTCTTCCAACACACCGGAGTCCTATCTTTTTTTGATATCATTGCCTTCTCTATCTAAAGTGCTCTTTCCCAGTTCTCTGTGTGACTGACACTTTTTCTTATCATATATGAGTCACTTTTAAAGCTGCTTCTTAAAGAGATACCTCAAGACCATTTACCCATTTCAAACCCTGTCCAAAGGGGTTGGGATGTGGCTGAATGGTAGAGTGCTTGCCTAACATGCACAAGACTTTGAGTTTGATCCCCAGCACTTAAAAAAAAATTATATTGCTGGATGCAGTGGGCACACAGTTGTAATACCAGAGACTCAGAGGCTGAACTTTAGGACAAAGGCAGCATGAGCAATTTAGTAACACCATGTCTCAAAATTTAAAAAGATAAACAATGGTCTGGGAGTGCAGCTCCAGCTCAGAGCACTTGCCTAGTATGTATGTGTAAGGACCTGGGTTCACCCCCCAAGTACTGCAACAACAATACAAAACAAACAACAAAAAAACATCCAAAGACCTCTACTCAAACATTTCCCCACTGCTAGTCTCTGTCAACTCACTTGGTTTTATTTTCTCTCTAACCCTTACACAGTCTGTTATTATGTCCTATGTGTGGCCTATCTTCTCCCATTAGGTAACCGTCATAGGATCAGGGACTTTTTCTTTCATCATTGAATACTGAGTCCCAAGAATAATGTTCAGAGCAAGATAGGAACTTAAGTAACATTTATTTAACTAATTCTATTATAATGAATAATGTTTCATATTTTAGAATATAGCAATGAGACTAATGAAAACACTTATTTTCTCATGGCTTTGAAAAAACAAAACCCACAATAAAAATAATACTTGGAAAACACACTATAATAATCCCTCTGATAAATAAAGTAAAATAAAAAAGCTCGTTGCATTTAAACATTCATTTAATTATGGAATTTGAGAACAAAAAATATATTTTCTAGTTTTGAAGGGCTTAATTAGTACACAAGCTAATTAGTATTCAAGTAATCAAAAAATAAACCAATAATTCACGAATTCCAAAAAGACCAAACTGAATACATTTGATTCCAAAGTCTATTAATCACATTAATAAGAAGTAATATTCATCGAATTTTTCTATATCAAATGTTTAACATGTATCATTTGAATTTCACAATTCTGTGAGTTGTTATTATTGTTTCCATTTTGCAGATAAAAAAATCTGAGGCTGAATGAGATTAAGAAATTTACTCAAGCCTGTGACAGTGCCTACAATCCCAGCAACTCAGGAGGTGGAAGCAGGAAGGGGGTGAGTTTGAGGCCAGAGGCAGCATGCATAACTTAGTGAGATCTTGTCTCAATATAAAAAATAAAAAAGGAGCTAGGGGAGCGGCTCAGTAGTAGAGTGCTTGCAAAAACATATGTAAGAGCCTGGATTTAACCCCCTATATAGATGAATGAATGAATGAATGAATAAATAATTTTTTTTAAAAAAGAAATTTACCCAAGGTTTTAATGCTTGAAGATTGAAATTCAATTTTTTTTCATAAAAGTTTGAGTTCTTCATCTGTCCATTTGATGTCTTTTATTTTCCTGCCCATTATTCTGATGTAAAAACTTAATGGTAAAATGAAATCTTAACATGGCTTTTTAAAAATAGTATTAAAATGTGCTTGAGTTGTACTCAAGATGCATGGAACAACTTGAGCAGCATGTTAGAGCACACTTCCACCTCATTCCTCAGCTGTGGAGGCTGGGATTTTGATCAAACTGGATGATAGGAGAAGCATATATCCTTCAATAACTGGTCATAATAATAAACGTCCAGAGCCGGCAGGGGACACTATGGAAGAAGCACCATAAATTTCATGCCGAATCGGCTTACGGAAGGCAAGCTGAGGCCAAAGAATCACAGCTGTCATTTCACTGTGGGAAAGAGTTCAGAGGTCCCCTCTACTGTTCATTCCCATGAACTTGAAGTTCTCAGAGGGGCACTCTTGGAGGTGACACTCCCTTTTCTGTAGTAATATGACCCAGAACATGACAGATTGCTGGTAGTTAATCAACAGGTTACGATAAAAGTCTAAACCTGATTTATTGCTTTTGCCCAAGATTGGCTGTATTTTCGAAAACACATAAACACTCACGCCCAGCTGAACAGATCTCAGAGAGTCCAGTCCAGACTATCAAATTGGCCTTTCCAACTCACATCTTATTGTCTAGAAAATTCATAGAAGTTGTGGAACCTAAACATTTTGGGTTTCTAATTAAAAGTGACCTGTTCCCACAATGTAACTTTTATTTATATGGTATAAAGTTAATGTAAAGATTTAAAAAATTCAGGAGAAACTTGTTTTGGAAGTTTCATAGAATGGTATGGCTTAATATTAATACAGAAAGTCAAAAGAGATTATGAGAATGGAACTTTGCCATATGCAGGAATCTTGAATTACTTTAAAGATGTCTTTGGACTCTACGTCCCTGAAATAGTTGAATGTTTCAAGAAGTGTTATGATTGGTGACTTTTGATAAAACCTTTGTGATTTTGATAATGAAAATAGTAATGATAATGATAAAAATAAAATAATTACTGAGTTTTAATGCATTTCAGGTACAAGTCTGAGTATTTTTTATTTGTTAACTTTTCAAATACTTCATACAATAGCTCTCTACAACCGTATAACTCTGGCCTCTTATCTCATCTGATTTCAGAAGGTAAGCAGATTTGGGTCTGATTAGTACTTGGATGGGAGAGAGCCTGGGAATACCAGGTCCTGTAGGCTTAGGAGAAGTACCCAGCAGCCCACTCCCAAAATAATCAGCCACTGAAAACTCTATGCAGAGCAGAGAAGCAATGACAATAGTGCCCAACATGGCATAGTGTCAGATAGTGTTTCATCTGTTGTATACAGGGCTGCTATGAGTGGACCTAACTGGCTGGCACCTAACAACAAACAACAATAGCAATAACAATAGCTCTATAGTATAGGAAGTTTTATGTCCATTTTGTAGGTGGGTAAATTGAGGTGCAAAGAAGTTTTATGGATTGCCAAAGCCACAGAGCTAATATATTGCAGAGTTAGGATTCAGATCTAACCAGCTTTCCTCCCAAATACTTCTAATGTGTGTATGTGTGTGTGTGTGTGTGTGTGTGTGTGTGTGTGTGTGTGTGTATGTGTGTGTTTACATATTATATATATTTATATATGCATACATGCATATACACACAGATATACAAGCATCTATGCAAGTTTTATATATGTATGTAATATAATATTAATACAATATATATTTCTTGGTAGTATTACTGGCTGATTCCAGGGCCACACACATAGTATGCAAGTACTCTACCATTAGGCTTTACCCTCAGCCCCTTTTTTATTTTTTATCTTGAATCAAATTCTGGCTAAATTATCCAGGATGACTCTGGCCTCAAACTTGTGATCCTCATGTCTCTGTCTCCTGACTCACTGGGATTATAAATTTGCACCACCAAGCCCGCCCTAGTACAATATATTTTTTAAAGTAGTTAGTCTTGGTGTCATGGCTCTGCAATCCCAGGTATTTGAGAAAGTGAAGCAAGTGGGTTGCTTGAACCCAGGAATTACGTGCCTGGGCAACATAGAAAGCCTCCTCTAACAAACAAACATCAACAGTATCTTTACAGTTAATTCAAATAGGATCATCAAGGACTGATATTGAAGTGAAGCTTCCAGAAATGAAGACGGAAAATTTTGTGATTTCAAAAGTTAATTGGTGACAATTGTGATATAGGGATTGAGTCTTGCTATTATCCCATGAGGAAAAGAGCTTGCGAGATGGCACAGTTAATGGAAGAGAAATCTTAGGAATATTAGTTTTGCTGTTAGATTCACTAAATAACTACAATCCTTTAAGCCAGAGAACAAAAATTGCCAAAAAATAAAAAGTCACTTTTCCCCATATTTTATTGCATTTTTGAGTCCTTTGTATCTTGTTATAGTGTATCAAATATACATGTATTCCTCTTATTCACATCCTGATCTGTGGCACATTTGGCATTTGATTTACCATTTTAATGTAGTCAGTGGGGTCGAACCAAAAGCTTATTGATTTGGGGAAGAACAGACAGGAGAAAGGTGCCAATTTCCTGAGGTCAGTGATTGAATTATTTTGACTACTACCTTCCTATCAGCACCACTTTTTGTACTGTCTGTGTTAGAGAACTAGGAAAAGGGTTTGTTGTTTTTTTTCAATGTTACACATACTCAAATAGAAAACATGCAATAGTGGAAATTACAGTGCAGTTGTAGTTTCTAGCAAATAGTTTGAAAATCTAATACAGGGTCAAATGAAAATAAACTTCTTGGTCTTTAAATTACAACAATACTGAGAAGATCCAAAACAGCTGTGGCACTTGCAAAGAAAAACACTCAGCTATAGTGTGGAGGGTTGATGATATATGAAAAATTGTCATTGGGCTTTATTGCATTCTAGCTAATTAATGATAATGAATCTTATTTTTTCTTTGTACATTTTGAACGTATTTCCAATGTACAGGCAGACTATTTGGTATGTGTATCTACGCTAACTTGGCATCTAAAATAGTTTCTCCTTTATTCTGTAAAACCCAGAAGAGGAAAGACACTCTTTCCTTTAAGCCAATAACTGAGTTGATTCATAGGCTGGCTCTTATCATTATTATTTAATTTCTCTATCATATAAAACTTTTCATCCCCCCCCCCAATCATCAATATGCTTGCATTAACTCTCATCTTTGTAGGACAAAAAGTTAAAATGGAGAAGTTTCTGTATTCCATGAGTGACTAGATAAATTTTTTTAGAAGTTAAATAAATGCTGACTACATATTTTCCAACCACACAGAGTGAGCATGATTTCTCTCTGTATTCTTCAAGCAAAGAAGCTGCTTTCTGTGTTTTATTTGTGTGTTTATTTGTATTTTTATATTTATCTCTTCTTTCTCACTCATTAAAAAGGTCTAAGAACAGCAAATAGTCAATTGGTATTTTGGGAAAGTATTCATTGAAAATGTTATGGGGCTGTTTACACTGTGCTTCTGTATACACATTTTATATAAGGTTGGGAATATATGTGGTTTTTCAATTTCAAAAAAACACTTATGGGGGTGTGGGTACTGTGGTCAGCGTTTTGGGATCTAGGTGAGTAGATAGACACCCAAAAGTCATTAATTTTGCAGTTTTTCTCCAGTTGCAGGGCTGTTCCCATGTTTATGGTAGGGATGACATGACTATATTTATTAAGATACAGAATGCTTTTTATTTTCCTGGACTTCTACAGCAAAACCACAATGATACCTTGGAAGAAGACAGCCCCTTGCCCTCACCTCAGCTGCTCTCTTATTCACCACAGCCTTAGGGACACCCTTGATTCTTTCTGCTTAGTAAGAGAAAGGTGTAATTGTTCTTGTTTACTAATCTTTTGAAAAATGTTAGAGTTTTTCTAAAATAAACCCAAAAGCTAGTTGACAAAACACCTCAAAAATATTATGGAATTTTTTGGCAAAACACACAGAGCTAATTTTGGTCCTTACTCTGATTCCTTGACATAGAAGAAGTAAAATTTTAATATTTTGAGTTTGGTGTATAATTAAGAGTTAAAGAAGAGGGAAAGAAAAAGGAAAGTATCACTAAAGTTAGGCAGAACTCAGAGGAAAACAGTTCAGACAGTAATTGTCAAGAAGTTCTTTCTTCTTTCAACTTTCAGGGACTTTAAAACTTCAAAAGGACCAAGAGAATTTTCATATCTCTTTTCCTCTTACCTTCCAAGGTTGAACACTTCTAAATCTGTACTAGTCATAGACTACATTCAACTTTGCCCTTGGTCTCTGAAATGGATTTGGATGTAGGTACAGACTATTTATTCATGCACTTTTGCCAATTTTGCATCCATGGGGATAGATCTCTACCAATCTCATAATTAGTGGAGATTAAAGAAGAGAGAAAAGCCAAGATCAAACTGGCAAGTATAGCAAATGGAAGGTAATAACACATGTACGTAGTTGGGAAATGATTTCTATGACATAATTAGAACCAAAAGAATGAAATTAGGAAATCAAGGTTATTGTAAAAAAAATAATAAAGAGTAATTAATGGAGCTATAAAATAAATGTGATAGTGGTAATTAAAACACACTAATTAGTCCTTACAAGAACTCATGCTCAGTTTGTGTGGGGAATAGATGATGTTCACCTTTGTTAGGCAAGAAATGGTGCAATTTAGTAGTATTTATAAACTTTGGAGGTAGACGGTGCTCCTGTTGACTAAAGTGTTTCAAGTATAAGTAAGAATTTAGTAGCATTTTTATGTAAAAAGCTTTAGATGATATTACCTATAACTTGAGTCTATCCAATTGTTCGATAAATAAAATCTATTAAGGAATCTGAGTAGATATTTGTTAAAAAGAGAACTGTGCATTCAGATTTACATTTTACTGTCTAAAGTAATTACTTATTTGCTAGGGAAGTATTAGATATTCATTAAAATACTTTTGATAAGTCTATAGATAAAATACTTATGAATAATCCCATTGCTGTGAAGTTTAGAAGGAGTGCCATTTGAAAAGTGTTATAATAAATTAAAGGCTTATAATTTTATCCTTTTAAGCAATGCTTTTATTAGTATTTCATATTTAGTTAATTTTTTGGTTATATTGGAAAATTTTTCTTGATTTTAAAAGAATGTATCTTCATTTTAGAAAAATAAGTAAATCAAGAAATGAACAAAGAAAAATTTAAATTCACTTATTCTGTGAGTGGAAATTTTAGTGTTCTTGTCTATGTTTATGTATGCACACATACATATAGATGTATGTGTTTTATATAGTTTATTTTGTAGTTGTTGTCTTTAGGTGCTGTCGAGTCAAATTCAAATCATAGTGACCCTCACTGGGTCTTCAATGGCTGATCATTTCGAGATTATTTTGGGAAGTGGATTGCTACATCTTTCTCCCATTTTTGCAGTGCTGGAGATAGAATTCAAGTCCTCAGAAGTGCAGGGTAGGTGCTCTACCAACTGAGCTAAACCCCAGCCCAGTTTACATGATATTGTATATTAAAACCATTCTTTTTCTTTACTGTTCCTTTATTTTGATTCTCTTCTCTTTCCTTTTCCTTTCATTTTCTTTACTGTTCCTTTCTTTTCATTCTTTTTTCTTTAGTTTTCTTTTTGTTCCTTTCCTTTCCTCCCCTTTCCTCCACTTCCCCTCCTTTCCTCTCCTCTCCTTTCCTCTTTATTTCTCTTGTCTTCTTTTCTCTCCTCTCCTCTCTTCTCCTTTCCTTTCCATTCCTTTCCTTTCCTTTTTCTCCTTTTCTCATGGAGCTCTCACTTTGTTGTCCATATTCTCAAAATCTTGGGCTCAAGTAATCTTCCCACCTCAGCCTCCCAAGTAGCTAGGAATACAGGTGCACCAACATACCTGTCTTGAAAGCTGTTCTTTTACTCTAAGAAACACATTATTCTCAAAGTAGGCAAAATGGTGCACACTTGGAATCCCAGCAACTAGGAAGCAGAGGCAAGAGGATTACGGGTTCTAGGCCAGCTTAAGCTACGTAGCTAGACTGTGTCAAAAAATCCAAAACAAAAAACTTACATTTTCTTGTCTAATAAATAAAATATAGTAAAGAGAATAATTTAAAAATAATACTCTGCACAAATAAAAAACCATCTACAACTGTTGAGTAGGATTGTAGTCCTATAGATAAGACAAAGTGGGTATTTAAATTTATGCAGGAGAAAATCAGCTACACAGATAAGAACAAAAGAAACTTGAAGAGTTGAAAGGTGGTTGGGGGGTGCTAACAAATACTTCAGTTTATTGTTTTGGATTCTTTTGTCATCCCTGGATATCATTAACAGGGGATTTCTCCCTCCTTCTGTGGTGTGGTGGCATTTACATCTTCAACCCTGTCACCACAGGAGACTGTGAATTATAAGAAATATGGATTGTGCTGGAGCTAAAAACAAACAAGTATAGAAATGATTTTGCAAAGTAACAAAGTCCTGCTAATAGATATAGTTAGTACAGTTATTATAGCTTGTATCTTTGCTCCATTACTGTTTTATACCTTTGTCTTATTTTTAGCTCACGTCATTGCCTACAAAATGAAAGCTCAGATCATTCTATGCTAGTGCTTCTTTGTCATAACTTAAGACAAAAGGGTGTCCAGTGAGTTTCTGAGTACCATCTGTCTGTATGTATAAAGCAGACATGTTTCTGAAAAAAAGAGATAGGTCTATTAACTGGCACAATATAATCTACACTTAGATAATAGGTAACCTCTAAATATAAGGTGGCCTGCAGCCATAGCACTGTGGCATCTGATCTAGTTAAATCCCGGAAGTTAAGCAGGGTCTGGCCTGTTTAGTACTTGGATGGGATACCATCTGGGAACACAAGATACTGTAGGCTTGGGAGAAGGACCTGGCAACCCATCCCCAAAAATCAATCTGCCATTGAAAACCCTATGAATAGCAGAGAAACACTGACAATAGCATTTTGCCTATTGTATGTAGGGTCACTATGAGTCAGACACCGACACCATGGCACCTAACAATAACAACAACAAGTACAAGGTTGACAAATCTGAGACTTAATGGAAGGAAAGTTTGTGTCTCATTCCCATTAGGTTTGGTGCAGTTCAGGTGATACTTTTTTCTATGCTGTGACTCAGGGATACAGGCTTCTTCTGCCTCTGACTTTATCCTTGCAACTTGTAACTGGAAGAATGCACATACACTTACATTGTAGCTATCTCAGTCATTGACATACATCCATTCTCACCTGTTAATTCAGGCCAAAGGAGGCTTTAACATAACCAAAGGAGGCTGGTAAATTTAGTTGGGTGTCTCAGCCAGGATTTAATTAGAGAAGCAGAATCACTAGATCTCTGCATCAAAAGATTTATGAAAAGAAATGGGTTTTTGCAATAGCAGGGGCTGGATAGGCAAGACTCAAAAATGCACAGAGGAGGCCTGCCAGAGGGGAAGATTCCAGTCTGGCTGAAAGTGGCAGTGAGAGCCCCAAGCTGCTATCTATCTTTAGGAGGACCTTATTTTCTTGCAGGAAGCCTCAGCTCTGCTTTTAAGGTTTTTCAAATGATTGACAGTTATCCAAGATGATCTCCTTTACTTTAAGTCAACTAGTTATGGAATTTTAAAACTATGGGACACTTAAGTTAGTTTTTGTTTGAACACTAATCCAAGTTGCTAAATTAACACATCATAAAAACCATTACAGGGGAGCATGTGGAATAATAGATGAATTCTAATGATCCTTGCCACAATGTGAGATCATTATACTGGGTATCATGAGGCATTATTCATTAACAACCACAACAACAGCAAAAGAGAAATATGAAACTAATGATCTGATCAATGGCCTTGTGAGGTGATTTGTGAGAAAGAAGAGAACTGTCCCTTAATTCTTAATTTTACAATATGTGCATTTCATCATCTAGGCTGAATTAATAGATAATTAAAGACATTTAATGTGGAAACCTTTCATCCACTTCTTAGAAACCTGCCAAGAACTCACAAATACATCATACTAACTTATCCTAGCAAAAGTTGTTTTGATAGTTTTGTTACATCACTTAAATTTCTATGCATGTTGTTCTTGTTTATCCATTGCACTTATTCTGCTAGGGTATAGTTATCTCCTAAGCATCTCGTGCATATTTGTTAAGCACATATTATTAGTTAGTCCAAATTGGCCTATGTCCCTATTCTTAATGCTACAGAATTGGATCTTAGTTGAAATTTAAATTCTACCTTTTAATTATCTTCTTTCTTTTCTTATCTCGCTTGGCATTGCCTTATCTTCCTCTTTTGCTTCTCATTAGCAACCCACTGAGCTGTGCCATTTCTTCACTTTGACAATAAGCAAGGTGGCTTTAGCTTAGTAATTTCACATTGCTACCAGCCAGGTGGTCCTCCCCACTGTCCAAGTCACAGCTGCCATCACTATTGTCTGTGTCTCCTGGTAATGGCTGATATGTTTCATGTTCTCCTTGTGCTTAAAATATTTGCCAAAATTTGACCAGAACTAAAGTGGACAGGACCAAGCAAGTTTTCCATTTGCTGCCTGTGTTTGCTTTCTGTATTCACTCTGCATATTACCTGAGCAGGAAAAAACATTCACTTCAACAGACAGCAGTTCAACCAGGTGAGGAGCCAAAAGCAATCCCTTTCTGTTGTGCTAAGCCATTCTCTTTTGGAACTTCCTCTTTGCTAATCAGGCAATAAGTCAGAACTAAAAGCTGCAGGAGACAAAGTGATGCAGAATTAATGAACTTCTTTGTGCCAAGGTATAAAAATAATATTTAGCTAGTAAACATTTTAGCCTTAAGGTCAAAATTACTCCACCTTGGGACCACTATTAGATTAGTAAGTAGTTTATCAGTCACAGACAAAGCTGTTTTAGGTGATCTTAACCTGATGATCCTCACCATGTCAACATACTTACTTTTCCTCTATTGTCTCTGCGTCAAGTTCTCACCTTATTATGACATACCTGAACATGGATTTTCATTGTAGAATATAATTAGTGCATGGTCTATTGAGTAAGCAATATGCATTTTAAAAATTGTCTAAACACCTCTTTACATGCCAACTCTGGTGATAATTACCAAATGTCTATATCTAGAAAGACAGGCAATTCAGAAATATCAATTCATACAATTACTTATGATACACATGTGCTAGGGTCCCCCAAATATAGACATTTGGTAATTATCACTGGGACTATTTGTTACAATTCTGAAGGCGATACCAATGGAATAGAAATATGATCTATTTGGTAAAAATGTAAATGCTCAAAAATTCTCATTATCTTTTTGCAGAGTACAGTTCTTAGTTTCCTATTCGTATTTCATGTAATAATTTTGGATTAGCCATCTGGTTTGTTGAGGGTTGAAAATCTGTTTAACACCAACGCAGAATTTTTGTTAAAAAATAAAACAAGTCACACAGAAATCACAAACATTTTTCAGGTATTTCACAATGCTAATAATGACTAACTTTTAGGAGATGGCATTTAATTTGCACTTTTATCTTTAACATCTTTTATTCATTTGTGTAGATTCACCTGCAATAAGCTTTCCAAACACAGTTTTCAGGGATGTGTCAATCTGAAAGTCTGAGATATAACAAGTCTGACCAAAAATCTGTGTTGGCCCACCCACCTTTTCCCAGTACCAATCTTTTCCTTGTCCTGATGGTTAGCTCCTCGGATTAGACACAGCACCTCCTCAACAAAGCCAAGTCTATCCCTGAGATTGAATAACCTCCTCTCTATTTCATGTGTGCAAATAGATTTCAGTTTTCTGTTACTCATCCTGGATGGGATTATTCAGCCCACAGGGTGATTAGGAAGCAGAGTGCATATTTATCAATATGGACTCTTCATTTGAAATATGTGCTGCATAGACTTACTATAAAGCTATAGTAATCGAAACAGTGCAGTATTGGTGAAAAAATAGGCAAGTAGATCAGCACAGAAAATGGAGAGATTAGAATACACTCACATAAATATAGTCAACTGATCTTTGACAAAGGAACAAAGAGAGTACAATATAAAAATTATAGTCTCCTCAATAAATGGTAAAACTGGTCATCCGCATGTAAAATTGAATGTAGACACAAACATTTCACCCTTCACAAAAAATAACTCAAACTGTTTCACATGTATAAATGTAAAATGCAAACCTATAAAACTCCTAGTTGGTAATATTAGGAGGAAATCCAGATGATTTTGGGATTGGCAATTCCTTTTTAGATGCAATGAGAGAGGCATGATACATGAAAGAAGGAATTGGTGATTTAAATTACATTAAAATGAAACATTCCTGTTCTGTAAAAGATACTATCAAGAGAATAAAAAGACAACCCACAGACTGGAAAAATATTTGTAAAAGCTATGTATAAAAAGAACTAAGTACACAAAGAATTCTTAAAACTCAACAATAGGAAAACAACCTGATTAAGAAATGGACCAAAGACATTAACAGACTTCTCACCAAATAAGATGGATGGCAAATAAGCATGTGTAAACATGCTTCATATTATATGTCATCAGAGGAATGCAAATTAAAATAAGATACCACTGCCTGACTATTAGGCAAAAATCTAGAACAATGACAACCCCAAATACCAATGATGATATGGAGCAATCAGAAACTCACATTCATTGCTGACAGAAACACAAAACAGCATAGCCAATTTGGAAGACAGCTTGGTGGTTTCCGATAAAGCTAAACATATTCTTATTACACGATCTGACAATTATGCTTCTTGGTTGTTATTCAAAGCAATTGAAGACCAATGCTCACACAGAAGGCTACACACAGATGTTTATAGTAGCTTTATTCATAATCACCCAAATTGGAAGCAACCAAAATGTTCTTCACTATGGATAAATAAAGTGTGGTACACCTAGATAATGGAATCTTTTTCAGCACTAAGAGGAATTTAGCTACAAAGCCATGAAAAGACACAGAGAAAAGAAAGAAGCCAATCTGAGAGGGCTATACATGATATGATATTCAGAACAAGTCTAAACTATGGAGATCATATGAAGATCAGTGTTTTCCAGGAGTTAGTATGGAGACAGGGATGAATAGGTGGAGCCCAGAGAATTTTTGCCATGAAAACACTCTGTAGCACACTACAATGGTGGACACATGTCATTATACATTTATCCAAATCCACAGGATGCATGACATCAAGAGTGAACTCTAATGTAAGCTACAGACTTTGGTTGAAATGTGCCAGCATAGGTCCACCAATTATTATAAATGTGCCACTCTGATAGGAGATGTGCATAATTAGGGAGGTTGTACCTGGTTGAGGACAGGAAACATATGGGATACCTCTACATTTTTCTCTCGACTTCACTATAATCCTAAAACTGTTCTTTAAGAAAAGGCCTTAAAAAGTAGGTCTTTAGTGTTATTTTCATATTTAGTATCAATGGTCTTGTTTGCGATTCCCCTTCAATCCATGGCAGGAAATATGCTCCTTTCTATGGGGCTGGAGTTTAGCTCAGTTAGTAGAGTGCTGCTTTGCACTCTCTGAGGAACTGGGTTTGATCTCCAGCACCACAAAAATGGGAGAAGGGTGTGGCAGTCCACTCCTGAAGTAATCCTGAAACTCTCAGCCAAGAATCTTACTTAAAAGAGGAAAAAAACTACACATAAGCAGATATATAAAAATGAACAATTAAATTTAGCTAAGAAGGGGAAATATAAGCAGAGTAGAAAGAAGGAGGGAAGCGGCTAGCAAAGGGAAGCAAAGATTGTAGAAGGTGGGAGAGGTGGTAAGGGGAGGGGAAACAATGTAAAATAGCAAAGGAGGAGAGGATAATCTCAACATAAATAATGTAACTTCATGAGTTCATGGGAAAAATAAAGGAATATAACCCATAAATGCATACAAGTTTTTCTACATATTAATCAAAAGGTTCCATAAACTTTTTAAGTTGATGAAAGTGTAACCAGAAGTGATGTAACAGTTGTATAGTGGAAAAAGCAAATGCTATATTGCTCTGTACCCACCAACATTTATCAATAAAAGGAAAAAAGAAAAAAGAAAACCCTGACACAATGGCACCTAACAACAACAACAACATGGGAATATCTATTGACTCCGTGTTAAATTCTTGACCCACAGGAAAAATGTGTTCTGTTGTATCTTGCTGATTTATACTTATAGTTGGGTACTGCACCTGAGCTATAAGAACATCTGAGTGAAGTATTTTATCCATCCCAGTATAAGGTAAGGTGGATGTGGATATTGGACTCTGAAGGTCAAACTTTGACTTATCTGAATTTTTTATATAAATGCTCCATCAAGAGAAAAATTAGTCATATTCAACACATATGTGGAGTTCTGTGAATGTGTTGAAGTGCTGCTTGCAAAACATATAGCTTTGAAGACAAAATTTAGTAGAATTGGAGAAGAATTGTGTCTAGGCTGCCATTCCCATCAAGACTTGCCCCAACCTTGAGCAAAACACCCATGATAAGCATGTTCTAGATGCCCCAGGAAACATTGGGAGGGAGTACTCGGTTGGCTTTACATTAGGTACTGACACAATGCCTGATTTTTCTTTGATGGGGAGAAGAATGTGCAGTTTTGCTCCATGATCTCTCATTTAATTCTCTAATCTCTGGCAAGGATAAGGCCAGGGAGACTTTTCTCTTCCTGAGAGTGTAAGTTTTGAGAAAAATGTATGTAGAAGTACATACTATGTTCAAGAACAAACAAAAGATTTAGATTACAGACCTATGTATGGTCAGTCTTTATTTTTTCCCTTATCTCTTCCTTCATCCTTTTAATCTGGAAAAGAATCAATCCGTAAATTTCTTATAGGACAGTTTTTAAAATATTCACAGCAACAGTTCATTTTTGTTGGTGATGTTAATTTGGCTAAGGTGGAAAATAAAAAAAATACAATGAGTTAAAAGGTTAATAAATAGATATGTGTGCAGACCACGCATTCCTACCTGAGCTAAAGGCAGATAGTGGTGGGGTAGACAACACTGCAGGATGATAGCACTGAGTAATTAGCATTAAATCAGTCTCTCTCCTCTCTGTAGGTAAAGACATCTGGAGTCCTATTGTCACTTCAGAAGACTCACAGCCCAATATAGGAGATAAATGTGATGGAATAGCCATGGTCACCTCAGAAAGCAATGTACTAATGAAATACATATGTTGTTGATAGGTGCCGTATATGGAATGTTCATACCCAAATTTCTATTCCCAAGAAAAATGATTCTTTTCTCCATTGCATTTGTTGAGGGTAATTCCTTTTACTGATTAATTAGAGACATGAAGGTAAAAGTACCTCTGCATAATACGATCAGAATTTATCTAATCTCAAGTGATGCTTACATACATTTGGCAACATATTTAAAATGTATTCTACCCTTCATTGTCATCTGTTTTTTCAAAAGAGTTGATGTAATTCACATAAAATTCTGTGTTTCCTTTTGGAAGATGATGGCATTCTCCTACCTTAAAAAGAAAAAGCTATAGGAGAAAAGGCTATGGTTTAGTTCAGTTGGTAAAGTGCTGCTTCTCTAACTCTGAGGAGCCAGGTTTGATCCCCCTCACCATAAAAAGAGGAGAAGGATGTGGCAATACACTCCAGAAGCAATCCTAAAACAATCAGCCATTGAAAACCCTATGAGAGTCTCTATGAGTTGGACATCATTCAATGGCACCTAACAACAACAACAGCAACAACAACACAGTAGAAGGGAATGGAAATGGCTGGGTGGGAAGCAAACACTACCAGTTCTTTCAGAGTAATTATGGTTTAGAGCAGTGTAATATAATTCCCATGGCTCTTTATGTTGTCTGAATATTAATGTCAAAGGTAGGCTTAAAGGAAGTGACTCTGTATCTGGGTGTTGTGGCACACATCTTTAATCCCAGTGATTTGGGAACCTGATATGGGAGGATTGTGAGTTCAGGCCAGAGGCAGCCTATGTAACTGAAACAATGACTCAAAATAAGAAATAAAAAAGGGGCTGGGGGTGCAGCTCAGTGATAAAATACTTGACTAGCATATGGGAAGCCCTGGGTACTATACCCAGTACTGGGAGTTAGGGGGACTCAGAAAAGGAAATAAATAATTCAGTGATTCTGTTATTCTATTACGTGGAGATTCTCTTGCTTTTATGCCGGTTTTGTACCTCCTTCTTTACTATTTTCAAATGAAAGTGTGGTATTTTGCTCACAGTACAGACTGTACATAGTGGTTTATACTGATGCAAAAGGTAATTAAGGGTACTACTTTCAGAATTAAACTGATTCACTCTGTTGCCAAGTCTACAGTGATTAATCTTGTGGAGCTCTTCCATTCTGCCCCTAGTTTGTGTCATTTTTCTGCTCTATAATGTCTACAGGGCAGGAAGCTCTAGTTTAAGAGCATGGGCAAAGTAGACTTCCCTAAAGTTGCAGTCAGGTTAAGTTCAGGCAGTCAGCTCTGAAAGTCCAGCAGGGTAAAATCCTTAAGTCTCTGTATGTACTCTGTGTGTGTGTGTGTGTGTGTGTGTGTGTGTGCATGCACATGCACACACGTGTGTATTTTTTCCAAAACTCCCTCTCTCTATTTATAATCTCTAATCCTTCATCTCAAGGCTGCTAGACACTGGGCTTTTTTTGAAGACTGTCCTTTTGAGTGCTGATGTTGGAACCAAAGTCTCAGAGTGTCACAGAAACTACTCTTTTCCCCTAGTTATAAGCTTTAGGGTCAGTTTTAATAATATGTCAATTGTAAAGCTTCACTAGCTGCTGTAGGCTATGGCTAATTCAAAACTAAAAATGACTGGGAATAACATTTAGTATGACTATATCATTAAACCACAATTTTTTTATCTTCATGCACTTCTGTGCTTAATATTGGTGTTGATAATAATAAAAATCACAATTCCATTTTCACAAGAAATGCAAAGCTCTTTAAAGTGATCTTATTACAGCATCCCTGTAAAGCATTCTCAGATGATACCTTGATCTGTGTTTTTCTAATGGAAACACAGATCTTCACTGAATCAAAATGTGAAACAAGTTCCCAGAAGTCAGAGTTTTAAACTTTGGGATGAGTGTTCCTTCCACTTAGAGTGACTCAAGGGAAACCAGATAAAAACACAATTGTATTATCTTATTCTAATATTATAACTGTCTTGGTATTACTGACAGATTCCTTTTCTAAAAAGAAATACTATCTCTTTTCCCTAAATTCATTTGAGCATTAGAGCTAAAATCTAAATGATATTTTGAAGCAATAGCAAAGACTAACTTAACCTTAAATTAAAATACTGATATATTCTTTTAATTAGATGTAAATGTTCTTGAGTTTTATTCTACTTGTCTCTATTTTGGAAATAAAGGTCTATATACTTATGATCAGAAATGATCAATTCCTAGAGCTACTCAGGCCAAGCTAAATACAACAAGGAGACTGCATAATGGCCATATTCATACCACATTATCAGAACGTTCTTTATCCTCTATTGCATCTTCAAATTAAGTGCCATTATCAACAACACAAGCCTAGAATTAGTAACCTCAAGAGGCAGCCAGCGCTAGATAGGGATTCTGCTCCCAAGGTACTGCATGATTGTACTGTGAGATATTTGCAGAGAGGTTTATTTTGGGCTGGGTGAAATTAGCATCTTTGTTTACAAGAATACCATCTCACTGATCAAGTTGAAGTACATGTCTAATAACTAGCATTCCTTAGGCTTTTATGTTGCCCTTAATTAGACTCTTCAAAGTTAATTAGGGGAACAAATGGTACTTTTTGTTCTTTTAAGTCCCCTTTAACATTCTCACACATAAAGTGTTCCCACATTTATAGGTAGTTTGGCTTCTGCTTTAACCTGACTGGTTAACTACTCATTGGTTAACTCTTCCTTCATTCACAGAGTAAAATTCACTCTATTTTCTTGAGTGCCTTTGATCCCCCCCTTTTTCTTCCAATTTTCAAACATTGTATAGTTTGCTTTTAAATATGAAATTATTCATTACATTTTCTTGTAATTATTTGGGAACAACGTTTTGCTCAAGGCTTAGAAGCTGGCAAAATTAAATCTGTGGAAGACAAGCATGTGCAGGGAAAGTAGGACAGCACTCACCTTAGAAACCGCATGGAGCAAGTGAGTTTCTCCGCCCCCTTCCCTGAGCCTTGGCTGGTGATGGTTGTGTGGGATATAATATTGTTTTCATTCAAATTAAGACAAAAATGATTGACCTTGTTTTGACACCTATTATGCTTTGAATATTTTTCTTTATCTTTATTTAATGAAGAGCTTATTGCATACAGAAAGCAGACCTTCAAAATAATAAGCTAATGCCAAGGATGTGAGGTTTTCCAGCCATGTCTGTCTGCTTTGTGCCACTAATGGTAATATAAGACTATTAGAAATGAACCAAGTAAATGAGAAATAGTCTTTGCATTAGAGCAGGAGTCTGTCACTCTTCTGGCAACCCTGCCGAGAGCTACACATCAAAGCCACCACACTGTGCTAATAGTGTCACTTATCCAACAGCCTTTACACTGTCCCATATGCAGTTACTATGCAGGGGGTGTGCACATGAGGGTGAGAGGGGAGTTGACAATGTGCTAGAAGAAACCGTAGGAGATAAACCGAATGTGATTTATCACCTCTAATCCTTGCAATGGAAAACATTTAGGAAGAGCAAATAATTGAGGTCTTTCAGAAATATTTTTTGTTAGAAAAGAAAAAAAAAACCCTTGACTTAATTAGAAACCTAAAAATGGAGGATTAAAAATAATTTTTAAGAAGTCATGAGCAAGTCTTCAATATAATTGAAAGAAAGACATTATGCTTTAAAACAATCTCCTTGAAACTACTTGGTTTAGATGATATGTCTGAAAGAATGTAAAAAAGGAAAGCTTCATTATTTTTTACATGGCAATCACAATCACAGATATCTACATAATTCAAGCTGCTTAAATGAAAATATTTCTATTAAACTGAAAGCAATCAGTGTAATGTACCTATATCCCATTTATTGCTTCTTCCTTTCCTGGTTAATACTACTTTTGTCCTAATTTTTTGCTGTTGTTGTTTTTACATTTAGTAATCACTGGGTGGTAGCAGACAGGTTGGGAAGGTGAGAACCACACAGACAGAGTAACCCTTTCAGTAGCAACCAAGTCAGTTGCAACCCTTTCAGTAGCAGGAGGCTAAACCGTGATTCTTTTGCTCCTGAGTCCAGCTTTGCAAAACACTGCTAGCACCTGCTCCCAAATCTTTTCAAGGCCTTGGCTAAACAGGACAACTCAGTAAATGTAAGTTAATCTTTTCAATTGTTCTTATAGGAACTGAGCTGGCTGTAAATACCTCTTCTGGAGTTTTAAAATCTGTCCAAAGGACTTGGGAGAAATGAAAGGGAGAGTTGAAGTTGATCACTAAGTTTTAAACATACAGAGTGTAGTAGATTTTCCAATAATATTTATGTGATCAGAGAATACAATATAAGCATTTCAAAGAAATAATGGACAGAAAAAGGACTAAAAACAAACCAACCATCTCCACTCCTTCAAATTACCCCAAAACCTCTTTTGCAGAGTTTTGGCAGTTATAGCAGTTCCCCTGTTACACAGAGGTCAAAAATGAGAATTTTAACTCAATGGGACAGAATCTTTAAGTGAACAATGAAAAAAATTCACAGCGGGGATGCCTTAATGTTTTACATCTAGAGGAGTCACCGAGTCCATCCTTTAGTTAATGTTTAATCTTATAATTTTCATGTAGAGAGTGGTTTGATTTGCAGATCATGTTGAGTTTTGACTACCCAAAGATGTGACAAGTGATGCTCTCTTAACAAAGACCGGGAAAGGGGAGTTTTTAAAAGCAGAAAAAGGAGGTGGGGCCGTGGCACATGCCTGAGGTCCCAGTGATTTGGAAGGTTGAAGCAGGAGGATCTCAAGGTAGAGGCCAGAGGCAGCCTTTGCAATTTAGAGAGACCCTATCTCAAAACGAAAAAATAAGAAAGGCATTAGGAGTGCAGTTCAGTGGTGGAGCACTTGCCTAGCATGTGTGAGACCCTGAGTTCAACTTCCAATTACTGGAAAAAAAAAAGGAGAAAATGGAAAACTAAAACATATTGGAGCTTTCAGTATAGGCAGGAAAACTTGTGGCCTGACACTATGCTTTCATGTAGGAAAATCATGTACAACTGAAGTGAATGTTGTCAATTCTAGAAATCTAGTTCTCTCCTCACAGTCATCCTAATTAAGAGTACCACAGTCGACCAAATCTGGAGTCATCCCCAGATCTTCTCTTTTCTTTACCTTCCCTTCTTTACCCAGTCAGACAACATGTTCTACTAATTCTTCCTCTTAAGTATCTCTTCATCTTGGGTCCCTGTCCTGCCTTTGTTTTGATGACAAGTACAAGGTTGAGACCTTATTCTTCCTTCCTCATGCTCTTCATCTAGTCCCATAACTCAGAGAATGTTCATGTGTAGCTCTCACTGCTTGATGAAAGAGATGTTAGCCTTGATTATTTTCCTGGAAGCAACTACTTGTCCCTTGTTTTCCCCATTCTAGTCTGTTCATGCTGACAGATATCACCTCTGAAATCACCAGCTGGTGCTAGAATGTGCCATGCCACCACCGCGTCATCTCCACAGCCTCTGGGGGAACAACAGTCGTCATGGTCAAAGTCGCCTCAGTCTTTCCCTCTATAAACCTTGCCGTCTTCATCTCTTCTCATCTCCCACATGCCTCCTACGCTTCAGCCACAAGGAACGTCTTGCTAGGCTCTGAATATGCCACTCCTTCAAATTCTGCGTTGTCCCAGATGCTATTTCTTTTCCTGGATTGCCCTTCCTTCCTTTCTGCACATTAAACTCCCACTCATGCTGGAGGACCCAGCTCAAATGCCATCTTTTCTCTGAAAACTTCCTCACTCCTCTGAAGAGCTGCACTCTCCCATTCATGGGTCCATTGGCCATTTGTGGACAAATGCCACCCCCAGACCTCAGCAAGAAGGGCCCTGGTTTAAAAGTGACCCTCCTCCTGTTGGGAAAAAAATCTTTGGGCCAAAGGTATGTGATATCCAGAGCCCTAGACCACCATCCAAATGATCCAGTAACTGCCTGTGGTCTTCTTCTCGCCTCTGAAAGTTGGCCATGCAGCTGATATGAGCACTCCCAGTTATGAGTGGCAGAGGGAAAGCAGATGCAGGTTGGACTTGACATCTAAGGGGTCCACACATAATGTGTCCAAGACCTGTCATGGTAAAGACAGAGCTGGGGAGGAGGGCTTGCAGGACTGGGTGTGGAGGCTTCTTTGATGGCATTATTTTCCAACTGAGAACTGTAAGGAATCCAGGAATTATATACCTGAGCCTCAGAGTTCATGTTTTTAAGAACATGTATTTGTCAAGGTAGAAAATAAAACATACTTCAATCAATTGTATGTTAAGTTATAACTTTTAAATATTTAGACATCTGGTATTTAGGACCCCATTTGTATTCTTGCTAGGGTCTAACAAATGTTAAAAATGGAGCCTGGTTGTAGTATAATTATATCTCACTGCCTTATCTACTTAACTGAACTGTGAGTTCTGGGAGTCTGGGATTCTTTTATTTTGTTATTTTTATTTTTATTTTTTTACTTTTAAGTTGATATTTCAACATCTTGCTTTGGTGCAAAATGATCTCTTAATTATATTAATATAAAAACTATATTCATAATACCTGGTTATGAAAACAGGAATGCATATAATACATTTTAAAGAATAGTATCTAAATTGGTTAAAGTAAAAAAAAATCAGTTGTATAATAACATTGGAAAATCATGAATGGTACAGTTGTTCTAGACAATAAAAGATCAGGACATGATTTGAGGGGAGAGGATATAAAAGATGCAATTAAGTAGCTTCAAAGCAGATCATGGGCTAGGATTTGGCTCAGTTGGTAGAGTGCTGCACTGCAGTCTCTGAGGTCCCAAGTTCAATTCCCGGCACCACAAAAATGGGAGAAGGGCCTGGCAATCCACTCCCAAGGCAATCCCAAAACAGTCAGCCATTGAAAACCCTATGAGGGTCCCTACGAGTCGGATACCGACTCCACGGCACCTAACAACAACAACAAAAAAGCAGATCATATACCCCCAAATGCTATAATCCATGTAACCTACAATAGTATGTTGCAAATAAAAGCCATGCTGCCTTTGGATGCTTATTCAGCTACCTCTGTGACTATGGAAGAAAAAAGATGGAAGAGAGATTAATAACAGTTAAACATCTGCTCCAGTATAGACACCATTCCAAGTATTTTTACTATCACTGTCTCACTCCTTAGCACAACACGATGAAGTGAGTAATATCACACATGTCCCCTCTTTGTGACCCAAGTCCCAAGAGCCACTGGCCTTCCTGCCATTCTTGCTTTCTGTGCAGTCCTACATGAGTCTGCCTCTTTTGTTGGTCTCACAGTACCTTGTAGCTGGTTCTTATACTGAGACTGGGTTTTTCTGAACAGCATGTGTATATGTATCCATTTCTTGATTGTTTGACTATTAATTGATACCTCTAATTAAGAATTCTTCTTAGAGGGAAATAATGAAATAAAATGGCAATGCATAATTTCTAGGGTATAATCTGGAGTAGGTAATCAGTCAGCTCAGTCTCTTATCTCTGCTACATTTGTAACTTCCCACTGGATGAAGATACTTTCTTATTCTCCTTGGTAATCTTGAGCATTGGTAATGAGCATTGCAATATCCTCAATTACCGAAGCTTGAATCTTTTTGTCTTTTAAACTGACAGAGGTAAGTAAACACGCTCATAAATACATTTGAGGACAAAGGTTATGAGAAATGAAAAGTTCATTTGTCCTTTCAATCTCACCCCAATATAACATATTTTTCTTTTCTACCTTCTCAGCATTTAGTGAAATATTTCTTTTAAATTTACTGATAAAATTCCCTAACGATTTTATTATTGATCTTGCCACACAAAGTTGCATACCATGAGATGCAAGCATAAGGGTACAGTTTCAGTTGCTTTGATCCCTATGCATAGCAATTGAGATTTATAATAATTTGCTAATAATATATCTTTTCTCAAAAATATTTTTCTACTTCATTCTTCTAAGACTTGTTATTTGTGTATGAACATGGAACTTGGAAGATGACTGGAATGAGTTTTCCATCTTCATGGCCCACCTTCTCCTTGGGCAGAATAGCAAGTGAGCCATTTGTACATTAGGCTATCACATGTTCTAAGTGGTTCACTCATTCCTCAAACTATCCCCTTACTCACCATTACAATGCTAACTTCTACACTCACACTGAGTTATCTGAGATATTACTTCCAGGATGTAATTCTTTTAGCTTGGAACTTATGAAAATGCAAATATAACTAAGAATAAGATTCAGTGAGCAAATCAAAAGAAGGAAAGAATAGAACTACTGTTAATATACATTTCAGATTTTTTCCTGAGGCCTGACCTTGATAGTGAGAACTAAGTTTAAGAAGGGAGAATTCCTAGACAACAGGGATTCATAGAAAGGGTAATTGGAGGATGATTTAGGAAACATTTGATCAAATGTTAAATTTTTCAAAAGCCTTGACCTGAGTGACCAATTCTACTCCATTCATGGTTAGAGACTGAACATTAATTCTGGCAGGTACACAACACTTGTTACAGGGGGGCATAGTGGTCTTTTGGATAGACAAAGCTTCAGACATCAGCCTCTTCTTTGGAACACATATCTTGCTCTGCTAAGCCCAATGACTCATACCCAATTTCTATCTCTCTTTCACTGGAAGGACACACAGTCAATTTCTGTTTCTCTCTTGGAGAAATATGAAGAAAGGAAAGAGTCTAAGATGGAGGGGCTCTTATAGTACTATCTTCTTAAAGATTCTTCTCAACTGCCTCTTGCTCCCTTGTCCCCATATCTTTATTACTATGGATTTAAAAATGTGTATTTATGATGCTGTAAACAATCTGCTTATTCAGTGGATCCTCATTACATGAAGAGGGACACTCACATCCTAGCATGATTATTATGTCTTATTGCAGTTTGGCCTTGATCTTCCTGTTTTTATCGATCCATCCCTTTCCCAGTAATTATACTCGACTTTTACCATCTTACTTGGTACACTTGTTATGTTATGTTGTTCCGTGTTTCATCTTTTTGCTCATGCTGTCCTGTCTGAAATACCCTTCACACTTTCCATCTGCAATTTCTATGCCTCTTAATATATGGTCCTATGTTTACAGGATTTCCTGAACTTCCCGGTAGGACTCACTATTATCTCTTTTGTACCCTTATCTATTAATATGGATTTTGAAAAAGAGTTTCTCTCAAAGATTTTTTAAAAGTGCCTCTGGATTCATTCATTGATTTAATGGATGACCTCTCTGATCTGATGTCTCACTGAACAATGTGTCAATGAGCATGCTTTAGTCATCTCAGGCTGCTATGATAAAATACAGTGGGGAGTTTAAACAATATTTCTTATAGTTCTGGAGGCTGCAAAGTCCAAGATCAAGGTGCTGACAGATTTGGCCTTGGTGAGGGCTGTCTTCCTAGCTTGTAGCCTGCCACCTTGCTATATTTTCAACTGGCAGAGAGAAGATTCTGCTTCTTTTACCCCCTTCTTCTTATAAAGGACACTAATCCCATTATGATGGTTCTACACTCATGAACTCATCTAAATGTAATTTATCTTTCATTATCATCAAAATATTGTTTTGTTGTTGTTGTTAAGTCCTGTCCAGTCCCGTCTGACTCATAGCGACCCTGTGCGCAACAGAATGAAACACTCCTCGGCCACTGTGCCATACCTATCACTATGTCAAGGCTTCTCTGCCAATTATAGGGGTTTCAATGGCTGGTTATTTGGGGATTGTTTCAGGAGTGGGCTGCCAGGTCCTTCTCCCATTTTTGAAGTGCTGGGGATCAAACCAGGGACCTCAGAGAGTACAGAGCAGGGACTCTATCAACTGAGCTAAAACCCAACCCAACCATCACATTAGGGATGAGAAATTTAACATATGATTTGAAGGAGGCAATCATTTTGTCTGTAACAAAGGACAAGTTCTGAATTCTCTTGGCCATAGAATTAGTGATTTCTACAGAAATGTGTCTGACTTCACATTGCTTTCGCTATTCTGAATGGGACTTCCTTCCCCAATTGTTGACTTCCACTTTTCTTTTTCTACTATGAGTGTTCAATGAGCAGTAGGTATATCTACAGAATTACATTGTGGTACACATTTTATTTTAACTACATCCTCTTGGCCTTGTTTATTTCTTCTTTTCAAAATCTCTGCTCATTTTACTCTTCCTTTTCCATTTACTCTTACATTAAATTGGTCTTCCATATGGAAGAATTGTCAGTTTTGACCAGTGTTCTGTTTAATACAGTGCCATCAGGGGAAAGTAATTATGGCTATGGATTTATTATTCAAGAATCTATTGCAAATCTTCTTTGAATCTACTTAAAGTTGAATGACAGCATTTAAAAGCTTAAAAAGTCCTTAAATCTCATGAATTCAACATAATCCTATTGTACAGATGAGGATGGTGAGATCCAGCAAAGTAAAATAACTTTCCCATGGGCATATACCAGAACTGAAATTCAATTTTCCTGGTTGGGCATTATACTTTGTCATTATTGCAGTGTTTTGTTTCCCCCAAACCTTTCTTTTTCTTTCAAAACTTGGTTCCCATTTCTATTAGGAAGCACTAAATTAAGCCTGAGATTTAGGTACATTCTGCTTAGGTAGATCAGGTTGGACCACGTTAGTGATGAAATTAGCACTGTGTGTGCCTTGGGCTTCAAATAAGTCAAGACTAATGGAAATCACCCAGAGAACCTAAAAGCAATTTGATATTCCTTTTTTTTCCCCTTTGGTTTGGAAAAGGCCTTATATCTGAGGAGTTTTAAGTGGATCTAAAATAGGCAGTTGCTTTCATTCTCTGAAGACATATTTAAAATATCAAAACATGGCCGATAAAATATAATCAGATATGATTTTCATGGTCTTGGGGTATGAGATAAACCACACACACACACACACACAGAGTTCTATTTGAGTAACCTAGGTGTGTGTGTGTGTGTGTGTGTGTGTGTGTGTGTGTAGATGTATTTATCATGGACCACATTTGAATCAATCTGAATTCAACCATATGGGATACATCAGAAATAAGAGGTGGAAGATATATGCAGCCCATGAAAACTCACTTAACTGAATTGAATGTGGATAAGCAAGTCATATGTATGTAGGAATGATCTTGACTAGGTACAGATTTCAATTCTACCTACTCTTTACTTTAAATACAGATTATCACCTCACATTTGAAATAAGTGTGTATAACAGATTAGCTAGCACTAATTTTGTGATGATGGGCACAGGCACTTTGGAACAGGGATTTAAAAAGCATTGCATTTCAGAATTAAATGCTCAGGAAATTAACATACAGAAATTGTTTAGAACTTGACTGGTTTGGTGACTATTCCAGAATGTTCATGTACATATATAACTCTCCAATAATAGGGGAATGTAAAAGTCACTCAATTAGTTATGTTTTCTTTCTTTTATTTCTGGCCTCATTTTCTCTCATGCCTTGTTGTGCACTGCACTCCAGATATACTCACCTTCCTCGTGCAGCATGTGTTAGTCCCATGTCTAGAATGTTATTCCCCAAGATCACATGGTTTATAGTCTCACATTCTTCTAATGTCTGCTTAAGAATCATGACCTCGGGAAAGCCTTTGTTGACCATATTCTAAGTTGCACATTCTTAATGCTTTCTTGCTGGTTTGTGCTTATTTATAGCATTTATCACTAGTAATTTTTAATACATTGTGTTTCACTTGTTTTTGTCTGTCTTTCCAGCAGATTATAAATTCCATGAGGATGGGGACTTCATTTTGTTCCCAGCTTATCCCTCAGGGCCCAGTAAAGTTCCTGCACTAAGTAAGTGCTCTGTAAATGATTTTTAAATGAATGAATGGTTTCAGGTCTCTTTCACCTTCCTAGAGGCCCTGACACAGGCTGGGACATGTGCCTTTGAAGTAGTCCTGGTTATAATCTGGTATATCTATTCTTTTTCTAAAACTTCTTTTTCTTCCAAAGAAGTTGAATTTGAAGAATTCTGTAACTTTGGATTCAGTTTTTTACTATCAAATTAAAGCTAAAAATGCTGCCAGGAAGGAGGGAAAGCCAGATTGGAGGGGGAGGAGGCGAGAGGTAGAAGAAGGGAAGCAGAGAGTTGGGGGAGGAGATGGCTGGAAGATCCAGGAAACCTGAGGAGAGGCAACAAAAACCAATTAAAGTTAATGAACTACAGCTCAGCTTTTATTTTAGTTTTTTTCCCCCTCACAGTATACCAGCCTCAACTTGGAGTTATTTTTCTTGGAGTGACACTTTTAAAAAGTAGATTATTTCCTCCCTACCCCCATGCTCAGAAAAAATAATACAACGCTTTAATCAACAAAAGCATGAGGGTATGTATCATGCAGCTATCTAGTGGATTTGTCACTTGGCCTTCAGCCTTGGTCCTACCAGCCACTGAAATCTGGCAAAATCCCAGAATGTCACAAATCCTGTTCTCTTCTATCTTCACATAAGCTGAGAGTCGGCCCTACTGAGTAGTTATCTGAAGGCAGGAGGCGGAGGTCCAATTGTAGTATCTAATATTAGAAATAGAGACGCCTCCAATGGTTTTTGGCAGACTGAGCCTAGAAAGAGTGGCTCTGGCTCTCCCACTCAAACGTCTTAAATAGTTTATGTATCTGTTTGATTAATTTGGCTGGAAACATGATTGCAGTTAATGTATTAGGTATAAAAGTTTAGGGGAAGATTCTTATCTCAATTATACCCATTCTCTAGAATAACTCATTCTATCAAGCCAGCTATGTTTAAATGATGAATGCTAATGATAATGAAACACTATCTTATATTTATTGAGTGTTTTTAATTGCCCACAGAACCCTCCCAAATTTGAATATGAATGAAATGTACTTCATTAACATGTTCTATTCATTCAGCATTTTGGCAAAGTATCACATTCAAATTTATGATTCTGTTCTAAAATGCAAAAAGTGGTATAAACTGATCTAAATTACTTCAAAAGACATTTAAAATCTGAGCTTCTGACACTCAGGTTTCCTATTTGCAATGTATCTTCAAATATTCTGCTTTCCTGACAATCTTTTCCTAAACCTCTCCTTCATCTTGGGCTGAAATCACAGAATTTTTCTCTATTCCTTAGCTCCTCATTTCATTTTATCCATTCCTTTTTGGATTTCTAAGTGACACATAATAGTTGTGTTCTCTCATAGAATTTAAGAATTGTGAAAATAAGAGTGACCTTACTATTTGGCTGAATGCTATCTCACAAGTTTCTTCTCTTCTATGCTTAAGTGCCCTTATGTGACTGTCAGCTTGTTCTGTTGTACATAATGTCTCTATGAGTTGGATTCAGCTTGAGGGCACCTAACAACAACCACAATGCTTAAGAGAATCTGTAAAGTCCTATGAGCTTGCTACCCTTGATGCAGCCCATTCTTTGTTAGGAAAGCCTTATGATTAGGAAGATAACTAAAAACATATTTGGTACTTTCTTCTCTTTGATCTTAGCTCATTTAGTGATCCACTCATTCATTCACCAACTATATATATATGTATATATATATTATATACATATATATACATATATATGTATACATATATATACATATATATGTATACATATATGTATACATTATATACATATATAATCTTTTATTAAATTCTACTATGGGCAGATGCTACACTCACTCAGGCCTTGGAACATCATAAAATTAGTTGAAATTAATTCTGGTACACACTACCTTCCCCTTGATAGGTGAAAAGAGAAAAGCTGCATTTGTAAGTATAAATATCTTCGCTTCTGCTTTTCCTGAGATACCAAAATTCTGTTTCTGGTCACTCTCCTTTAGAAAAGCCTTTTATGTCCATATCTCTCTTAAAATATGCATCCAAATATGAGTGGGCCTTTTCACATTTAAAGAATAGTAAAACTGTTTCTGCCCACATTTGAACACATGCCTTTTCTTAATATAAAAACCTTAAAATAAAAGCAGGACTTTTCCCTTCATATGTTTCAGTGTTTTTCCTTATTTATTTTATACTACCTGAAAACTTTCAGTTTTGAAATCAAAATGAAGTACAATTAGGTCAGAAATTCTCCATTTTGTGTTTGTCTAATGTGTGTGTGCATGTACAAGAACTCTGCTTCTTATATTTTTCCATATTAAAGTTTATTTTATTAAAGAATTATTCTTCCTACTTATGTGGAAGAATTTGTTCTTACAAATGATGTAACAAGATAAATATTCCACTTTCCAATAGAGAAAGGGTATGAATAATTCACAAAGTAGAGAATGAAAATGTGTTATAAACACATACAAATTCAGTCCTCAGTTATAATAAAAATATAAACAGAAGCCTCAAAAATATAGCTATATTACCTACTCATTAGTGAGATGTTGGTTAGTTTAGTTTCTAATTTTAACTCAATATTCATGGTAAGGACACTAAATACATTAATTTATTACTTGGGTATGAATGGTTACAATCTGCAGGAGGCCACCTGGGAAATATGGAAGAAGAGTTGACCATTAATAACATATCCTGGATCATATTGTTAGGAAATAAATGAGAAATTGGTTAGTACTTGGATGGGAGACCACCTGAGAACACCAGGTGCTGTAGGCTTGGGAGAAGGACCAGGCAACCTACTCCCAAAAATCAATCTGCCATTGAAAATTCTATGAATAGATGAGAAGCAGTAACAATTCTGTTTTGCCTGTTGTACATAGGGTCACTATGAGTCAGACACAGACTCGAGGGAACCTAACAACATTTGGTATTACTTATAATAAAATTTGAAAGTAGTTAGCCACTCAAAAGTAGGAAGTAGTTAAATGAATAGTGTACATAATAAATGAAACTTTGCAAAATTATTTACAACCACTAAAAAATCTTGAATGATATAAAAATAATCTTAGGGGAATAAAATAAAAGTATTAAATTATATTTAAACTGTAATTTTTTTAGTTCAGTGGGTTTGTCTGTTTTATTTTTAGCTGACAGTCCTCAGTGCCTAGAACAGTGCCAGACACTGGTAAGCAAGTTGTGCATACATTCTAAGTGAAGTAATGAATGAATAGGCAGCATATTTCCACCAAAAATTACACATAGACACTGGATAAGAAGAAACACTATCAAAATATCATCAATATCCTTAACTATGTGTTGACAATTATAACACATTTTACTTTTTATATTTCTAGTAGTTTCCAAATTTTCTATATTTTGTAACTAAGCTAGGCAAAATTTATAGAAATAATACCTTTGTTCTCCTTGCAATTTATGGAAATATTTTTTATTTGTGCTTATGTAGTTCAATTCTGATCAAATCCTTTGACAAATGTGGTGTAGTTGCCTTTCATTCCTACAGTTTTTGAATAGGATTTAATCTTTTGCAGTACTAGATCATTCCTTCCAATTCAAACACATTATGGAACAATGACCTAAATGATTTTCAACCTATTTACTTTTGACCATATAAGAATGCAGGAATAAGTCCATATTCTTCTCTCTTTTTCATGGTGATATGTTGTAAAATAGTGCCAGTGACTTTTTGGTAGCAAATATAATATTTGTGTAGATTTCATAACTGACTTCCATGTCTAGTAAGCTTCTCAGAAAAAGAAATGAGGTTTGCTTTAGTTAGATTTTAGTGATCCCTGTAAAAATTGTCTCTTATTCTTAAATTTTCATGACCTACATATTTCAGATTTTAATTGGTTCCAGAACTTTGTTTGTATAATGTCAAACTCAACATTTTCTTATTTACAGGATCTACATTTTTAAAAATGAGTAAAACACTTTTTTCTCTACTCAGTATTATCTAAGTACCTCTCTGTGGTGGTATGGTTTCTGAATTCACCAAGGAACGGTTTATTTTCTTATCTGCAATTGAGTGAATTTCTTTTTGCAAATAACTTTAGACATGCTTATCAGTTTGCTAGGATGTTGTTCATTTAGGTTTTAAGTTTGAGTACCTTTAAATGGCAATATTTTTTCTTACTATGCCTTTGAATTATTCACTTTTGAATTCAATACTTGTTTTGCATTACTCAGGAGGATTTCATTTTATGGATTATGGAGATAATCCATAGAGAGGATTAAGGCATTTTTGTTCTTGGTTCCCTATGAAAATTGTCAATTACACTATTACCTCCTGGAATTATTCTTTAACTTCCCAGCTGCATTTTCTGTGTCATTTTTAACATTTCCATCATATTGGAAGGGTATGCTTTAAATATTTTTAAATAATTTCTGAATTATAGAAATATTGAAAAAGTGGTACAAGTAATTAATCTTCCCCTATATTCCCTAAATCGTAATCCCTCCTTCACCACCATCTCCCTTTCTTAAATTGTTTGAGGTTAAGTACATCCCTTTACATCTACATGCTTCTGTGCATATTTCTTAAACAATGAAAAATAAAAATGTTCATTTATACAACTAGAGTTTAATAATATAAATCAGAAAATTGGTTTTGGTACAATATATATACTCTATTATTGTAATAAAACATACAGTGAATAGTAGTAAAAAAAAACCATTCAAATTTGACCATTTATTCTTACAATATCCTTTTGGCAAAGTATAGTTGTTTTTTTGTTTGTTTGTTTTTGTTTTTCCCTTGGATCAGTATCACAGCTGCATTTAGTTGTTCTGTGTCCTTAGCCTCCTTAATTCTGGAAAAATTCTTCAGGCTTTTTTTGTGTTTTTTAATCTTGACATTTTCAAAGAATATGCGCTAATTGTTTTGTAGCATGTCTCTCAGTTTTTGATTTGACTGATATTTCTTCATGATCAGATTCAGGTTATATGTTTGTATTGAGAATGCCAGAGAAGAAGGCATCTAATGTCTATTTGTTCCATTACTGGTGAATTAATTTTGATCATTTGGTTAAGGTGGTGTCTATCAGATTTTTCTAATAAAGTTTCTGTTTCTCTTTTCATAATTAAGTATCTTGTAGGGAGATACTTTCAGACTTTGTAAATATACTGCTTCATCAAATATTTACTCTCTGGTTTTAATGTCCATTGATGCTGTGTGCCTAAATCTAAATATTATTATAACTATTTCCATTTGGTGAACTTCTAATACCTTATTTTTCCTATTTTTAGTTAATATTTCTATAAAGATGAAATTTTCCTATTTTCTTTTAAAATTATCTATCTACTTATTTGACTTAGAATGGCTTCATTGATTCTTATATTGATTTAATTCAATGAGATGTAAAGGGTTAATATTATTATTTTGATGTACAATTTGTACATTTGGGCAGTTCGAGCCACATTCAAACTTTTTTGTGTATATTTTAACATATCCTCATGTGGGGGTTTTCAGGGGTGCAATTTATTTCTTTCTGGATTCAAAGATGTTCAAGTTTGCCTTATGTTTTAGAAACTAAGTATGAATGCTAGGTATAGTTATTTCTACTAGAATATCATCGTTTCTGGGATGCTTCATAAAAAACACAAACTCACTCTTTCTTTCTTTTTGTTCTTTCTTTCTTCCTTTCTTTCTCTTTCTTTCTTCTCTTTCCATACATCCATACATTCAGGTAAAATTCAACATCAGAGTTCCTTCTAGACTTTTACATACTTTTCAAGCACTCTATCACTGAGCTGCACTCCAAACCCCCTTTTTTAATCCTGAGATAGGCTCTCATTAAATTACATAGGCTACCCCTGGCCTCAGGGCTGGGATTTGGCTCAGTTGGTAGAGCACTGCACTGCAGTCTTTGAGGTCCCGAGTTAGATTCCCAGCACTGCAAAAGTGGGAGCAGGGCCTGGCAATCAACTCCCAAGGCAATCCCGAAACAGTCAGCCATTGAAAACCCTATGAGGGTCGCTATGAGTCGGATACCGACTCGACGGCACCTAACAACAACAACAACCCCTGGCCTCAAATCTGAAATCCTTCTGCCTCCCTTCCCATTCACTGGGATTATAGGCATATGCCACTGTGCCCAGTGGCTTCCCACTTTCTTTCCCTCTACCTTTACTCCTGGAGTTTAAAAATATCCACACACTTGGATTATTTTAAAGATTATCTTCAGATAGTGGCTCTATATTATCACTGAGAGTCTTTTTCTATTGAATAGCTAGAGCTCAGCACCACTGGCCCAAGTGTGGGCCAGAGGGAATAGTTTGCTTGGGCACAAGTAGTAGGAGATCCATGTCTGTAAAACAAATCTGGGTCTTATAAACAATAATAAAGCCAAACAAATCAGTCTGACTTACATTATAACCATACCTCAGCAATTTTAAACTCTTTTTGTGATGAAAGGCTCTTCTGGTCCTGGGGTGGAATGCTCTTACCTTGCCTTACTGGTGTATCACTCAAGGTGAGTCTAAGTGACTCAATTGATGCTACATGAAAAGATAGCCAGACTATGTCATTGTCACTATGTTCTTGTGTGTGTGTTCAGAATAATGATTCATATTTATTTAGATTTCATAGTACATATTTCTTTTGTGGTTATAATTCTCTTTATAATCAAATTTGAGGCAGTGAGTAAATGGATACAATTATTGTTTATCACATGTGAATGGTGAATATACCCTTTAAAAAGAAAAAGACATTCTTATAATTCATTTAGATGTATATCCTTGAACCCTAGTTTGAGGAGAAATGACTTAAACACATGTTTAATCTTTAAAAGTTGTTAAATTGTAAGTAATCAAAGAATTTTATGACAGGTAAACTTTTTATTTTTTTAAGTTTAATCTCTTGTTGTTGTTAGGTGCCGTACAGTCGGTATCCGACTCATAGCGACCCTCTGTATGACAGGGAAAACACTATTGTCGGTGCTTCTCTGCTGTTCATAGGGTTTTCAATGGCAGATTGATTTTTGGGAGGGGGTTGCCAGGTCCTTCTCCCAAGCCTACAGCTTCTGGTGTTCCCAGGCGGTCTCCCATCCAGGTACTAGCCAGGCCTGACCCTGCTTAGCTTCCTAGATCTGACGGGATCCAATGCCACAGGGCTATAGCTGCAGGCTGACATGCTGTAACTTTGACTCAAAATGATAGGCATGCAAAAACTATTCAAATGGACCTCCCTAATTTGGAAGAATACATGCTCATATCCTACTTGGAGAGACCATGAGCCATAACTTCAAATTGTCCTCCTGTATCATTCAAAGAAACATCCCGTATTTTTTTTTTCTAGAAATGCTGTTGGATCTGAGAACATCTGCAACAGTCTGAGACATGTTTTCCCTGGCATTTTGCTTTAATCTTTCTCTAGATATTAGACATTCTCACAGATCCTGTGATATATTGTTGTTGTTGTTGTTAGGTGCCGTCGAGTCGGTATCCGACTCATAGCGACCCTCATAGGGTTTTCAATGGCTAAGTGCTTCGGGATTGCCTTGGGAGTGGATTGCCAGGCCCTGCTCCCATTTTTGCGGTGCTGGGAATTGAACTCGGGGCCTCAGAGACTGCTGCGCAGCGCTCTACCCACTGAGCTAAATCCCAGCCCTGTGATGTATTAGTTTTTCTAAATAAACACCATTTATGCTATGTCTTGAGTAGTGTCAATTTGAATTGCAAAAGTGTCAGCTTTATTAACATCTTTAAATTCTTCTTTCAAAAAATTTCAAGAGTCCCTAAAAAAGAGATTGGGTGATGATGGAAACCATTTTAAGAGGACCTGTTAAAACGGTTTGCTGGGCCCACTCTGATTTGATCGATCTAGTTTGGAGCCTGAGAATTTACATCTCCAACAGGTTCCCAGGGGATATTATGATTGCTGGCCCACAAGACATGCTTTAAGAAACACTAATCTAGAACTCAGGGCTGTATTGTCTCATAGGAAACATATATATAGCAAAACAATAGCATTAAAATGTTGAAAATAAATTACAATTACCTCTGTGTGTACTTTCATTATGCTTTTCTCTTGAAGTTTCATGTCCATTTCCAGGAAAATAATACCCCCCGTTGAATTAGACTCAGGATCACTAATATTTTATAACTTTTAGGGTATTTTATGCTATAGCTTCCTAGCTGTGATCACAAGACCATCCTCAGTTGAGTAGATTCTATGGCTGTTGTTGTTGTTAGGTGTTGTCGAGTTGGGTCTGACACATAGCAACCCTATATACAATGGAATGAAACACTACCCGACACTGTGCCATGCTCAGCACTATGTCAGTGTTTCTCTGCTGTTCATAGGGTTTTCAATGGCAGATTGCTTTGGAATTGTACCTGCAGTGGGTTGCCAGGTCCTTCTCCTATTTATGCAGTGCTGAGGATCAAACTCAGGGCCTCAGAGAGTGCAGAGCAGCACTCCACTAACTGAACTAAACCCTAGCTGACACCCCCCATGGGTGTGTAGGGGTCCCAATAGTTCATGCCATCAGAATACAGTGAGCCTATGGATATATACTTTACTTTTTGTAGTTGTGAGTTCTTTAAATTATAAAGAAAAATTGTAAGTATTCAATATTTCCAAAATTCAAATGCTTTCTGAAAGGAGTGATATAAATCAGAGGAAAGGTGAATGGCAAAACTGTGCTACTTAATGTCAATTTCCTACCCATGTACTAGGAATTCATATGATATGAATTAAGATATTTTCACTGTATCTTGCCTTTTTGCACTCTGGAGAGGCTATAAGCATTTTGGTAAATCTCTAGATACATTATGATAAATCTTTTTGAAAGTAAACTTACCAGTAGAATGTTGTTAATGTTGTTATTGTTGTTTGGTGTCATCAACCCGGGTATGACTCATAGGAACCCTATGTACAACAGAATGAAACACTACCTGACTGATCCATGTCTGGCACCATGTCAGTGCTTCTCTGCTATTCATAGGGTTTTCAATGATTGATTGTTTTGAAATTGGTCCAAGAGTGGGCTACCAGGTCCTTCTCCCATTTTTGTGATGCTGGGGATTGAACCCAGGGCCTCAGAGAGTACAGGGCAGCCCTTGAGCCAGACCCCAGCCTTACCACTAGAATAAAAATCAATAATAAAGGGAAATACTGATAAACAATAATACATACTCAATACTATGCAACATAGACTAAAGAACATGTAGAAGAAATCTACATAGATTATGTAATGTTCATCTACCTTAAAATTAAGTTTATCATGTAGTTTCCATAAAATGACCCTAAGTTACTGAGAACAAAGTAACTTGGATAATAATTTTGTTTAACTTTTTCTATGTAAAATCCAGATTCCAAGATCAAGGCTTTAGGAAAGTTGACTAAATTGGATGATTTCTTTTTTCTTTTTTGTATGTATTGTTTTACCAGGGACAGATTCCTTCTTAAATTAGAATAGTTCTTTTCATACAGTGTCTTCAGGAAGTAGAGTTGGACCAAATGGCAAGAAATATCATCCAAAGAGTTTATGCTTGTTGAAATGCATGGCTAAAAGAAAAATGTATTTTGGCTATTTTTACGACTCTGTAGGAAAACATACCTTCCGGTTCTCTACCATTAGTATGAATCATCAAAGGGAGCTGAAAAAAGAATGGTCTGAACAATTGCAAATATTCACAGTATATGTGATGATCTCTCATAAAGGGTTATATCAAGGTTATCTGGCTTTTCCAAAGCACATGGCCACCTCATGCATACAATATGTTAAACATCTGGAACAAAATAAACAAACAAAACATTTTAAAAATGAAAATTCAATAAATTCATTTCAGGAATATTTCATAGACAAGAGGCCTAGGTTATTGTAAATTTGACCAACTCAGAAATCCAGCTTTGTTTTTCAGAAATCTTACTGCAAAGGTAAGATTCTGATCATTCTTGTTTGTTAAGTCATTTTTGAAATGCTATCAACAAAGCATTATAATTATCCTACCATTATTTAGGTGAGGAGTCATGAACAATGGATTATACTTTGAACCACAAAATAATGAATTTCATCCTCAAAGAAGGTCCCATACACAATTTATGAGATAGAAATCTAATTATTATAGATCCAAACCTATAATATCCCTAGATATCTCCTGCTAATAAAACTATCCTTTAATTCAAGGGCCACATGTAGGTAAGGTCTGCAGTGGAAAGTCAAGAAATATATTGAAATCCAGGAGAATGAGCTATATTTAGAATGCCAAGCAGGATTACACAAAAGGTATAAATCAAAGAATCCCTGCAGAATTCAGAGGAGGAGAATTTGGCCCATGGCTCAGGTTAGAAAGCAAAACATGAAACAAAAAACAAATATCATCTGCTGTGCGATAATTAATAAAGACATTATATAATGACAGTAGAAGACTGTTTTTATTGTTCTCACTAACACATTGAATCCAAGATGCAAAACCTGTTCCTGAATAGTTTTCAAAATCAGGTGTTTAGTGGAACTTGTGTTCTCATATTAGCACAGTGGCAAAAATCTATCAGACATCAATCCCTCCTGGTGGATTCTCAGTTGAACTGAAAAATCTGACTCAAAGTTGAGTTTATATTCCATCACTTAATTTCCTTGCCTAGCTTTCTAAAACCTTTATAGTATCTCTCCGCACTAACCTGGTGCCTAAATATAATTTTCCCCCATAAAGAGATGGTTCTTTTCTGTACATGAGATTAGATATTATATCTTATGATACAGCTTTTGAAATCTAACAGTTGGAGCATATGTGTGCTATTCCTCTTCTTGGAGTCTCTCTTTTCCAAGTAATTTCATTTTTGATTTGGATTAAATGTACTATTGCCTGGTTGACAAACCAAATGACTCAGAAAGGCAGCTCTTGATTACTACATAAAGATGGATAAAGATAAATGATTCACACTTTAGGTTCTGTTTTTGGTGATAAATGTCAAAGACCCATTTTTTTTCCTTTCATCTCCCTGCAATAACCATGACCAACTTAGAATTAACTCTCAAATCAAGACAATTCCTTAAAAGAATCACAGCAACTATTACTGAACTCACTAAAACATAACAAAATTTGTTGAGGGCCTTAAGTTGCAATTACCTAACTGGTAAAATCTTGGTTTAACATTTTTGTCATTACTTATTATTTATAATTTAGTGGATGCTTGTGGCAAACAAAGAAAATTCACAAGGTAGTATTTACTCCCACTGTTGGTACCCACAATTTTGTTGTGTGGGCCCTTGATAAACATCTATAACATCAAGAAAAATGGGCTTTATTATGTCTATTCTGAACTGACTCTGTAATTCCATATCTATCTATATTTTCTGTTGGCACTAAATTAGTTAGATATATATATATTCCTCTCTTCTCCTTCACCTGTAAGTTAAATCCCCAATTACTACATTTAAAATTAGGCTTGTCTGATTTTTTATTTTAAATGTCAGATTCCTGGGAAGATGCTGGGCTAAGGGGCTTGTGAGTGATCACTCCATCAGTCAGTCAATATGAATTTCCCCTTGGCTCTACTGTGTCCGTTTAATACAGAATAGAAGAGTTCGCCCTTCTTTGAAGTTCAGCAGCTGTTGAAGGATGTTCAGTATTGATCTTTGTTTGTTCATCTTCTTCTTGTGGCATTTGAGAGGGGCCACAAAGTGGCAGTTAGGTTGTAATCCCTTAATTGTGGTAAGAAAGGACTAAGTGTTAGCCATTTTCTGTTCTCCTGGCACTGATTTTCAGAGGGTGGGGCTCATCTTGTGAAGGTTTCTCAGATCCTGTCAATCATTGTCAGAAGCTTTTAAATAGAAACACTTTTCAACACTTCAGAAGCTCCTGAAAAAAAGACTTGTACATTTTCTTTTGTTGTCTCTAGGTTTCTCACTGTTAATGACTACTGCCAAGATGTATAAATGGAATGGTTCAGCTAAGAGAAGAATCTATCTGAGATTTAAAAGGTCTCCTGCCCTCAGACAAATTTTGTCCCATGCCATGATTGAGCTGGGACAAAAAAATATGAGATAGGGAAACAAGATCTCTTTTAGTTAATGCCGTAGATCCAACACAGAGCAGTAGCTTCTTGGGACTAGTCTCCTGGCTGCTTTACTGCCTGAGACCCAGAAATTTAAATTCTTTGGGATAGGGAGTTAAACATGCTGAAACTGAATATGAAAGTCCGAAATTCTTAAAAATGGATATTAGGCTTCAATAATTTATCAAAATGGAAAGTAAAATGGTATCACTGTTCTGATACTTGCAAAGAACTAGGGTTATCATATTGTTATGGATTGAATACGAAATGTCCCAACCGGCTCATATTTTGAATACTTGGTCCATAGCTGGTGGTACTATTTTGGGAGGTTATGGGATCTTTAGGAAGTGGAGTCTAGGGGCAGGAAGTAGGTCTGTGGGGGCACAGTACATTATCCCTGGGCATTTCCTGTTTGGCTATCTGCTTCCTTTCCATCATGATGTAAGTGGCTCCATCATGCCATCCCTGCCACGATGGACTGAACCCTCTGAAATCATGAGTCAAAATAAATCCTACCTCCCTCTAAATTGTTCTCAGATATTCTGGTCAAAATGACACAAAATACACCTATTAATACCTGTGAAGGATACAGTAATGAACTAGTCCCAGTTTTCAGGGGTTTGTTTTGGGAACCTCATTAGACTAAGGCAAATCAGAATAATCAATCGCTCAACAAGGGATATGAGAATACCACAGCCACTTTCCATTTTCTTTATTTCATTTGATTTCTCTTTAATTAAGTATGTTAATATGTGCTTATTTGACTAATTTATTATTCCATATTTGTAAGTTGTTGTGTTGTTAGGTGCCATTGAATAGAGTTCAACTCTTAGTAACCCTCATAGGGTTTTCAATGGCTGATTGTTTCAGGACTGCATTGGGAGTGGACTATGATGTCCTTATCCCATTTATGAAGCGCTTAGAGTCAAACCCAGGGCCTAAGAAAACTCAGAGTGGCAATCTACCAACTGAGCAGCAGTCTACCACAGCCCAGATTTATAAGTACATACATGCATTTCATATTTCCCTTTTATTCAATTGATTTCTAAAATGAATTGGTAGATAAACCACTGGAGATAAGAAAAAGTACTGAATATTCAGAACTCTAAGTTATAATAAACAACTTTCATGGGTAAAATGTTGTTATTTATTTTCACAGGGGAGTTTTAGAATATAGGTCAAGGTATACTCAAACTAAGAGTTACTAATATTTGCATGCTCATGATTGGACACATGTTTATTTCCTTAAAACAAGCATTCTATCATCTACTTTTGGGCAGCAGGAGGTGTGACTTTGTCTTGAAGAATCCACTGAGTGAACAATCCTCCTGAAGGAGTTGGTTTTATTTATTTATCAATACGGATGATCTGTAGCTATGTTTACAAGAGTTGTCATACATGCAGAAACCAAGATGGGCATTGGGGTCTCTCTGGAATTTTGCTCAAATAAGTTGAATGAAATATTCATGAAGATACATTTTATGCAAACCTCATGATTGGGCTGAATTGAGTTGATGTGGTACACTATTATAATGGCAAAGAAACTTAGCGATCAATAGTGGAGTAGTATTGGAGCACTGGTATTCAGGCCCCCAAAGAGCCAAGACTCTCAAGTGAAACTTGCTTAAGATTAGATGTTATATAGTACTGTTAGTATAAGAGTAGTGGGGTAGTAGGCCTTCAAATTATGTGGGCTACAGTGTTCCTAAAAGGAGGAAAATTTTCAAATACCTACAGTGAAGGTGACAAGGAAAAAACTGGAGAGAGTTGAAACAGAAAGTTCCTTCAGCACAGTACATGATAGACTAATGATGCCATTTCTGCATAGCAATTCATTCCATTTATTCAATTTTTATATTATAGAAGAATTTCCAATCAAATATCATAACTTAGTAATTCAGATAACTCAAAGTTATGACCAACACATATTTTAACTGTTGCTAATACAAAAATAAAAAATTAATTAGAACTATAGAAGAAGCTGTAAATACAGTTAATGGAATTAGGAAAGATTTTGATGAAGATGTAATCAATTATATGGATCTTGAAAGGTTGGGAAAATATCAATGAGGAAAGGGAGAGAGTATTTTGGAAACAGTGGAATGATATTAGCAAAAACACTGGCTTGGAAGAGTCCAGGAAATGATAAGCAATACAATTTTTTTCTGAAAACTAGAGTAAAAGTAGAAGAAAAATGAGATACAAAATTAGAAGGACAGAATGGGTCTATAGTGAAAAATATTTTAAGCAACAAAATGAGGATTTGGTACTGTGGGCAATGAGAGAAAATGGATGGATTTTAAGTGGAAAAAAATGGCATGACTGGTGTCAGTATTAAAATATCTGAGGAGGTATGAAGAATGCAATAAAGAGACACTATATTCAGGGAGATAAGTTCAGAAACTCTTATGAAGGTGTAAACAATTGGCAATGAAGGGCTGATTGAGCACAAGCAACAGAAATGCAGAAAAGGGCTTAGATCACAATCATTGGTAGTTTAGCTACACGCTATAGCCTTTACACCTCATAGCCTTTAGGATGTGAGGAAGAGAATTGAAGCACGATTCTGAGTTTTGCATATTGATGAATGGGAGAAGGATCACTGGTTCACATCAGTAGAAAAAATAGGAGGAAGAATAGATTTTTAGAGGGAGATAGGTGTTGAACATGCTGAATTTGAATGGACAATGGGGTGGCCAGAGATAGAGAAGTAAATATACTGAAAGTAGTTGGGAAATTTATTGTAAAAAAAAGTTACTTGAACAGAAACTGATTCAGGAAAACAATAACAGAATTATATGGGGAACACACACACACACAACTTGTGTAACATATAACTAAATTGTATTTAAGCATTATTTTGCTGTTTCTCTACTGCTGCTGGAGAATTTTTGTTTATTTTTAACTATTTTTAACAACTATACAACTAGATTATACAAACATTTTGTGGGTTATGAGAACAGGTAGTGTAGGTACAAGGGGTTTGGAAAATATGGAAAGTGTAAATTTAATATGGTATCAAAATTTACTCTCCACCTAAGACATAAAATGTCAGTTCCACTAGAAGAGATTAAAGTTCAGGTCAAATTAAGGAAGGGTGGGCCCCTAGAACTGCTGAATGGAAAAAGAAGGGTCTTGGCTGGTTGTAGGAAGTGTGGCTGCATGAATGATAACAGAAGGAGCCTGTGGTTTCAAAATCTAAGTACAAAACTGAATACACTTCACAGCTGGTAATTCAAATATTATCAAGAACAAACATTGTGGCTATATCTCATTTCTTTTTTTTTTTTTTTTTTTTTTTTTTTTTTGAGACAGGCTCTCGCTAAGTTAGCAGACTGCCTCTGGTCTGGAACTTGAGATCCTCCTGCCTCTGCCTCCTGAGCCGCTGGGATTACAGGCGTGCGCCACTGCACCTAGCTGCTATATCTCATTTCTAAGAGAGAAACAAGTGTAGGGGGTTTTATAAGTCATTATTCTAGGGTCTTTCTTTTCTCATGTTTCTGCAACATATACTCTAATGATTTCCGTATAAAGTCCAAATATCTCCTCATTAGCAGTCAGCTGTTTGGAGCTAAACCCTGTGATAGGTCGTATTTTTCATTTCTATTGGTGACTGTGATGATGGCAGAAGTCTTGGTTAGAGAACTGTGTTGGTATGAATAGGCTAGTCTGTGCTGCAGAAACAAATATACCTTGTAATCTCAGTGGCTTAGCACAATAAAGCCTAGTGAAGGGCAGAAAGGATTCTTATCCAAGCAGTGACTCAGAAATTCTTGTTCATTCTATTTTGTGCCTCAACCATACATAGCTTCCAAGAGATATCAGAGAGGAAAAGAGAATTTTAAAGTGATGACTGTGTTCTAAATTACCTCAACATGGAAGTGATTTATGTCCCTTCTGTATATAACTTTGGAGACAAGAATTTGTCATATAGCTTTTATGTAATGGTAAAGGAGGATGGTAACCATATTAAATCCTATGGATATTTGATAACTAAATGTTATAGTCCCACCTTCTCGTCACAAAATAAGCCCTTGATTCTTTCAACAAACTCAACCTCTTCCCAGGGAGACAATCTAAAATTTTAATCCAACTGAAGTCTGGGAACCTTGGACTCATGACAGGCTCTGAATTAAGTACAAATGTGTCTTCATTTTTTTCCAGAATCCTATGAACTTGAAAGACAAATTTTATCTGCCATCCACCCCAAACAATAGAACACTCTAATTAGGAAAGGGAAAGAATTGGAAATAATCCATAGTCCTTGGTTCATAGCAAATCTAAAGTCATGTTGCATAGCTAAGGTGAAGGACCCTATCCTGAGAGAGTGAGAAAGTGGGCAAGGAATGGGTGGGAGTTTCCTTAGTTAGGTCATGATTCTGCTCTGTTCCTCTGTCCATTGTTCTCAGTGGTCCCATATGAAGTGCATGTGGAGGAATGTGCCCGCTTTAACTATAGCACCTTTTCTCAGCTGACTTCCTGCTCCTGGAAGGCTGGGAGCCAAACAGTTGTTTTGAGTATTGAGCAGACACACGATTTTTTTAGTCAGTCATATTTTATTTTAGCAGTGCAGTTACTTTACAAACTTCATAGGTTTCTAATCTATATGCTTCCAGTAATTTTCATGGTTTGGAAGCCCACCCTAAATTCTTTGTCAAACATTGACCTTTAATCTGCTAAATGTCTTTGCTCTCAATATATTTTTCTTTCCTATTTTTACAGTGGCTATTGAGGCTATTAAGGTTGGCTTATAAGGGTATGTCCATAATTTCATCTGCAACAAATCACTTTATTAACTCAGAATGTTTGCTGAATTATAAATTAGAGGCTGAACATTTGTCCTGATATAGATTTTGGAAGAGACAATTGGGCTGCTCATAGAAATACAGGAATTGGCTACCTCTCTAGTCTTCAATTCCCTGTGAGAGACATTGTCAATGTCTGGACACATTTTTAATTTTTATTGAACTGAGGGAGGGGTATGGTTAGTGTTAGTGCTGTTGATATCTATTGGGCAGAGGTAATGGATGCTGCTAAATATCCTCCAATGCACAAAGCAGTCACATGTTTCAAAGAATTATCTAGGCCCAAAATGTCAAGAATGTCAAAGTTGAGAAACTCACCTCCCATATACAAGTCTATTCTAAGACCTCTTAACTTCAGTAATTCCAGAAGTTTTCAACAGTTTTTTAGAAAGATTGAGATAGGCATTCACCTCCTTCAGATTTCTTTAAAATAAGTAGGATTAAGATTCTTAGAGATAAAGCCATTATCCAGTGATAATTCTCCATCTTGGAGGAAAAGAGCTGTATCTATTCCATATATTTCGATTCAGATTATGATATGCATTCTTCAAACAATTTTAAGTTCAGGAAAAGTCCCAATATTATTTTAAAATGAGTTATTCCCAATATCTCATGCTGTAAAAGGGTGATTTTTTTCAGTATGTTAATACAGGCTTAACCTTTAGAATAAATACAAGAAGTTGAAGAACATAGCCAAGTATATTTCTGGAGGATGATAATCTTAGTGGTAACACACTGAGAATATAATTCACCAAACGCAGCAGTAATTATAGGCAATGGTAAGTAACCAAACAAAAATTCTATAATTTCATGAGAAGTAATATTAAAACTGGATTCCTAGGAAGTTAGTAACAGGTTGACATGTTTCTTTCTTTATAAACTAAAACAGTTTGAGAGTAACTGATTATTACTCAGCTTTTTCTTTTAGAAGAACTAGTATTATTGAAGTTAACATCATTTTGGTGTGTACTACTCAGTGAAAAAGATCAGAAAAAACTTATAAAGTTAGCTGTTTTCCCTTAAGTTATAGCTTAAAATCAGCCTTATCTGCAAATAAAAATGCTTTTTGAGTTTCTTGGCCTTTCATCCATTTTCAATATTTTCTTCGTTTTTGTTGTTATGCCTGTTTCCTTGAAGTTCTAATCTTACCTGAAAAGGAAAGCAATGGTATAACAAAATGCCCTATGAGTGATTTGTCTTTTCCCCAAAGCATAGGACTTCATAATAACTAAAAACTTACATTTTTCAAAAAATGTAAGGCAAATTTATTGCAATGTGCTACATGTCTTGTTTTCTCTATGTCTTGTTTCCAATTTGTCCTCTTTGATAGTTTTGATTTGGCTCACATGTATTATCATTTGTTTAAAATAATATACTCATTTTTGCAAAGAAAGAAAAGAAGCCCCAAAGTAGTTTTCCAACTTCTTATAAATGAGAATACCACTGTAGAATGCTGTTATATTTGCCTTGTCCTTTGCCCTAACATCAAATTATTCCATCCTATGCCTTTTTTGTAATTATGAGTAATACCCTAAATATTTTACAGCACAACGGTGAGTCACAAAGTAGAGGAACTATAAATACTTTTGTTCTTGAGAAACAATGAACTTATCTATTCTTTCACATTCACCCACCTCATATGCTGTTTCATTTAAGGTTGAAGCTTTTCTAAAAACAACTTTCTCTTACTTTAAGCATTCCAATCTCCAGTACAACTTATGTTTTCTAGTAAGCTGTTTGATTGTGTCTGATGCTTCATAAATGTATCTAAATCTAGCTCATCATGCATTGCTAGCTACACCTAATCATATACACATATCTGAATTACTCCACTCCTATTTAAAGAAAAAGAACAAAAAATAAGAATGGCAGATGTGTTCATAATTAATATCCTACTGGGTTAATCAGCAGATCCTTGGAATTGCTCTGAAACTTTTGATGTATTCAGAAAATCACTGCCTTGATCTACAGACCTCTTTAAACACATACAACAGCTACAGCTTTTGGAAGATGTGATCCTTGCAAATAAGGTAATTAATAATATTAAGTCACAGACTTGTCTGTTTGAATAGTCTAATGGTTGATTTTGAACACTTGGGCAATGCATTTGTAGTTCACATTTATAGCTAATACTATGCACAAGTGTTACTGTTTACCAACATCATGCTCAAAATTTCTTGTAGACATTTCAAATAATTTGAAGTGCAACTCTTCTAAAGCTAACTAAACACAAATGAGATAGGCTTTTGTTTTTTAAATGGATATTTCAGAATTATCCAATTGTTGAGTATTCCTGTACCTGTGAATATGGGGATGTAAGAGGCATGATTACTCATTGAAGAAGTGGAAGAAAGAGGTGATTGTATTACAGGAAAAACTCAGTCTTTACAGGCAGACAAACCTGAGTTGAAACCTCAGTCTCCCACTGTAAAACTCCAGAAATTAGTTTGGTTACTTCATGTATAAATGTGGAATAATTATACCTCTGCCTTTGGGTTTGGAGTGTTAGGATATATCAGTGACTGAGACATTAAAAAAAATGCCACATTTAAAGTTTTGTTTCATGGACAATATGGAACTTTTATTGCAAAAAAATGGCACTGTATGAAAAAGCTAAGTTGAAGTTTTAGCGTAGTTTGCATTTTAGTTTTGCAGTTAATGTATTCAGGTATGTACCTGGCACACAGTGGGTGCTCATTAAATACTAAATGAGAAAGTTCTGGCTTAAAAAATAAGCTTGGAATTTGGCTAGGAATTTAGTAAAATGAAAAAAAAAATCAAATGGGAAGGGGTTCATTAGTACTCTCTTGATTATCTTTAGATCCAGGATTGTTGTGATACAATCAGCCATTGAAAACCCTGTGAGGGTTATTATAAGTCAAACTTGACAGCACCTAATAACAATAACATGCCTTGATAGTGAACTGGGGTTTAACTCAGTTGGTTGAGTGATGCTTTGCACTCTCTGAGGTCCTGTGTTCAGTCCCCAGCATCACAAAACTGGGAGGACATGGCAATCCACTCCCAAAGCAATCCTGGAACAATCAGCCATTGAAAAGCAGAGAAGCACTGACAATAGTGCCAGGCATGGTACAGTGTCAGGTAGTTCTGCTGTACATAGTGCTACTATAGGTCAGACTCAACTGGATGGCTCCTAACAACATAACTTGATAGTCTTCAGCCACATCACCCGGGTCTCTGAGCTCATCGGATCTTCAAAGCTAAGCAGGGTCTGGCCAGATTAGTCCTTGGATTGGAGACTGCCTGGGAATAGTGGGTGTTGTAAACTAGGGAGAAGGACCTGGTAGCCTACTCCTGAAACAACGAGCCATCAAAGACCCTATGAATAGCAAAGATGCACTGACACTAGTGCTGGGCAGGGTGCCTTGTTGGGTAGTATTTCGTTCTGTTGTACATAGGGGCACTATAAGTTCAACTCAGAGGCACCTAACAACAAAACGTACCTTGATAATTACATTTCAAGTATTCGTACTTTGTATTTGACTAGTCAAGACATCACTTTCACTACCACCTAATGCTTCTATTGCAAGTGATAATATTGATGGTCATTCTGAGTAACATTGTTTTTGTCTCTGAGAGGACCAGAGGCAAGGGAAGTTGAGGGACTGGATATTTACACCCCATTATGTTTTGGGGTGGTACTTGGCACTGGTTGTTCCCAAGTAATGCAAATAAAAAGCACCATGACAGGAAAGTGAGATGAGGAAAAAAAGCAAAGTGGGGTTTTATTTTAGTAGTTTTTGTTTTGTTTTGTTTTGATTTTTTTGTTTTGCAACAGAGTTTCACTACATAGCCCAGGCTGGCCTTGAACTCGAGCTACTCCTGCCTCAGCCTCTGGGGTCCTGGGATTACAGGCCTATGCCACCATGCACAGCTGCTATTTTAGTACTTTCAACTGCATTTTTCTCTAGTTTCTTAAAACACAGGAATTCCACATTTTCATTTTGCACTGGGCCTTGAAAATTGTGCAATTGGTCCCTATACATGTGGCTGAAACTTTACACAACTAGTGATTCAGCCTGTCTACACCTTCCTTTTAGGTTACACCTGGCAGGATTTGTCTTCTTACTTTCTTTGTGTTTCTTTAACAAATTTCCTTCTGTTTACCACCTCAGAAATTTTATACTTGTGGCTGCATCTTCTCATATACCCTTGTTACACTAATGTACCCTTCTTCTTGTCCTTCATTTCTTGGTATACTGCTTCTTCAGACAACCTACTTTAACCACTTTACCTGAATGAGCTCCTCCTTCACACCATTCAGTTTGTTTTATCTTCCATATTTTCCTTATATAATGTAATTACTATGTACTTAATTTTTATTGACCATTTTATTTGCTAGACTGTGTAAGATTCCATAGTAGAGATCTTGTTTATATTCAAAGTGATATGCCCAAATCAGTGGTGTAAGGGCACAATAATTCCTGTTAAATAAACATGCTATTTTTCCTAAAAATTTATGAAAAATATACTCGATTATAAAGCTAGGATTTAAAAGGACTATTAACATGTTTCCTCTAGGACACGTTAATCTAGTTAGAAAGATGGAAGGAGATACAAAATTTGAAACCATATGTGACTTTAATGTTCAATATTAAGGTAAATTTAATTAAAATTCATGTATCATAATATTTCTTGATTGACAGTATAATAGAGTGGTTTGGGAAGTTTAGGAAACACAGGACCATGGGCCGGTTTCTGAATGGTGTGCTCACATGAAGGAGATCAAACACTCCAGGATAGTCCCTGTGAAAAGTATTAAGTACAAGATTTGTTGTTAGGGAAAGATGCTATTTTCAAGTTTTAAAGTCCATGAGAGAGGAATAGCTAAGCAAGGATTAGTGTCCAAAAGTGAATGCTGGGAGTCAGAAGAAATCAAAGAATTTGGTCTTCAAGAAAGTGAACAGGTTTTCACATTTTTGAAAAACGGCTCAGTTGTAGGGTCACTGAGTTATGTACTATATGTCGGTCCTTCCTGAAACTGTCGAAAACTCAGCCTTGAACTCACCTCCCAGACCTCCATGGTCTATATCTTTTCTTTTCTTTTCTTTCTTTTTTTTTTTTTTTTTTTTCAGTACTGGGGGTTGAACCCAGGGCCTGGCACTTGCATGCTCTGCAATTGCTGGGCCACTGAACTGCACCCCTAGCCCATTTTTTCATTTATTGAGACATGGTCTTGCTAAGTTGCTCAGACTGCCGCTGGTCTCAAACTTACGATCCTCTTACCTCCACCTCCTGAGCCACTGTGATTACAGGCGCTCGCCACTGCACCCGCCATGATCTATTTCTTGATCCCCTTATAATTTTTTTCCTTTGGAATATATATGTGTGTGTGTGTATGTAATGTGTATATATATAATACATTATATATAATGTAATACATTATATATAATGTATTATATAAATACATGTATATACATGTATATGTTATACACATGTATATAACTCCAAAAAGGCAATATATATATGTAATGTGTATATATATACATTATAGTATATGTGTGTGTGTGTGTGTGTGTGTGTGTGTGTGTGTGTGTGTGTGTGTGTATTATTGCCTTTTTGGAGTTGACTTGTTCAGGTTATCACTTTAGTTCTGACAATTTCTTCCCATTGACGATGCTCCCTTTGGTTACCTACATATCTATGGCTCTTTCAGGTTGACAGGTCTTGAGGTACCAGAGGCTCACCCTGGCAACAGCACCAGGAAAGAAACATAGGCTCTAGAAGCTTGCCCAGGCCAGACAGGCAAAAATTCTGGGATTACTAGGCTGGACTCAACATTTATTTGTAGCTCCAGTTAGATGCAACAGACAGGCAGCAAATTTTAAGGGAAACAGTTTATAATCTGCAATTTTGTTGTCACTCAAACAATAAACTCAATTATGATCACTGATTCCAGAAAACAAAACAAGACCAAACAAAAGTACCATATATTCTCTGCTTTAGGTTTAGGCATTTTCTTACACCAACTTCCCTAAAAGTAGAGCCTCAATGAATACAAGGTCTAAAACTAGAAATGGCAGTGCTATGGTCTGAAGGTTTGTTCCTTCCAAAACTCATCTAGAAATTCAGTTGCCATTAAAACAACATTCAGAGGTAGAGACCTGAAGAGGTTATTAGGCAATAAGGGCTCTGCTTTCATGAATGTGATAAATACCCTTGTAAAAGGGAGATTTCGCCCCCCTTTTTCATCTCTGGTTACTCTTCTCCGTGTTCTTCCCCTTTGGGAGATATAGCATTCAAGGTGCCACCTTGAAAATGACATATTAGCACGTTGATCTTGGACATTTCTGCCTCTAAAACTGTGAGAAGATAAACTAATATTCTTTATAAATTACTTACTCTATAGTCTTCTGTTGTACTGGCAAAAACAGACCTAGATAATTAGGGTTCAGGGCAAATCTATATGAAAGTGAGAAGGGAGAATGGGGAAGGGGAAAAGCTAAGTAAAGATGCTTTCAGGTGTCTGAACTCATCTTCACTTCACAGGGAAGCATTGAATCATAAATCACATCACAGTGTCTGTCCCACTTGTAGAAGGTGGGGGAATTTATACCCTGTTTTAGTTACCTGTTGGCTCTGGGTTACCCAAGTGGGAGTGTATTTTTCTCAGGGACCTCCAGTAAAGTGATTAAAAGATCCTGCGGGATTATCAGTCTGAGGAGCTCAAAGATAGGAGATGTTAGCAGCAGCATACACAGCGGCAGGTATTTAGTCAGATAAAAGGGATCCTGGATATCTAGGTCTGGTACCACTAGTGTCTGCAATAGATACCCAGCTGGTATAAGTGGATATAGATGTAAAAGACTGAACTAGAGAATAGAGTCTTTACCTCCTCTAGTACATGTCCATTTCAGAATAACCAGAGTGCATAACAGGAAAATTGCAGGACTATGTACATATTAAATGATACAGAGACTAAGAAAAACAAGTTAATTGACCTGGGTAGGTAAATATTGGAAAACTTTAAGACCTGTAGATTTATTAGATTTGTGGGCACTAATTGCAGTGTGGTCTGGGCTTTTGCTCAGTTGTTAGAGTGCCTCTCTGCAGTCTCTGAGGTCCTAGGTTTGATTCCCAGCACAGCAAATATGGCAGAAGGATGTGGCAATCCACTTCCAAGGCAATCCCAAATCAAGTAGCCACTGAAAACCCCATGAGGGTCACTATGAGTTGAACACAACTCAATGGCACCTAACAACAACAACAACAACAACAATTTCAATGTCTTAAGGAAGAAAGAGGTAGTGCAAAGTCAAAGCAAGGGAGGAAGACATCCATAGTAATCGTCTCCAGTTATTCATTCAGGTATTTATAGCATACAAACGTGAAATTACTGTGATCCCATGGCATTGCATGGCATATCACTATGAACAGGAAATTTAGATTTGATTTTCTTCTTATTATATATACTATTTATTACATTCATGTACATCACTTTATTAAATTTTCTTAATCTCTGGAAGAACTATGAGAGAATGCACACAGATAAGTTTGTTCCTGAGAAAAATAAAAGGGACTTATTTCAGTAAAGTTTGGCTATAAGTGAGCTGTGTAAAATATCTACTACTGTAAAAAAATACTGCTCATTGTGTGAGGAACAAGATTCTTCTTTGTATTGCCTAGTCAAATGAGCCATTAAAATAAACACCATATTAGCACTTTCTGAAAAAGAAAGTTAGGTCATCACAGACAGAAGGCAGGTTTAAAGGAAGGACCAGCAGGACATGCATCTGTTGATCATTTGATAATAGCCTTAGTATTTGAAATACTGATTATGCTGAAGCCATCATGTTTTTGAAGAGGTTATTTTTTTATATATCTTTTGGATTCAGACACTGTGTGTGTGTGTGTGTGTGTGTGTGAGAGAGAGAGAGAGAGAGAGAGAGAGAGAGAGGGAGACACACACTCAGGGTAAATTACTTAAACTGAGCTCACTTTCTTCATGTGTTCCATTGTTCTTAACAAGGTCTTTTGAGGATAAATGAAGTGGCATATACACATTAACTGGTATTTAGTCAGATGTACAGAAGTTGTAAGAATTCTTCCTCCTACTACATCAAACCTCAGATTTTGTCTTTTGTTCCACCAGGTATGTGCCATCTTGGCTTTAACTTGATCATCCCAATTCTGTTGGTGCCAGAAAATATATGGCAGCTTCTGCCTAGAATTGTTGGCTATCAAGTGGAGGATGAGCAAGCCTAGATTCCTTAGCACCCATGAATGGTGTGAGAATGCCTGAGCAAATGAGGGAGCAAGTAGATGAAGAGTACCCTAAGGTAAGGGGTACACAAAAAAGCACTAAGATTCCCAATAAAAGCACTGATTTGTACAAATGCATTCATTCCCTAAACATAAGAGTCATAACATTAAAGCAAAAAAAAATTACATATTATAAAGAATTTTCCTTTTATCTTGAGAACTAAAATATGATATCATCTCTAATTATACTTTGCCATTTATACACAATCTTCAACAATTTATTTCCAGCATTTTATACAGGGTCCTTAATTTTATTTTTTTCTTTCATAATTGAACGCAGTTGACTGGGTTTAAATCTAATGAGAACCTGATTGGGGTTAAAGATGTGCCATAATGGGAATACCTAATGATTTCATCTTTGTTTCAACTGTATTAAGCTTATGAGACCTATGATTTTTATCACTATTATCAGCATTTTCAATGTTCATTTTCTACTCATTTTGGCAAAATAATAAGGGCAAAGAGCAAAAAGTATTCAAATAATTATATAAAGCTTGTTCTTACAGACAAAGATGGCATGACTGCCCAAACAGAACTCTTGGCTGTCAGGCGGTGCCACCACACATTAGTGCAAAATGTTCGTTGATCTGCTGATGTATGAAAAGCCTGGATTTGGCATACAAAAGGCACTTTGGAGTGTCGATGTATAATGCATGAAAGTGTTGGCTGTTCAGAAGCTGAAAATATGAAAGTCAGGGACAGCCTGTATGTATATGAACAAAAAATAGGAGACAGATATAATAAACCCTGGGGGTGTCCTGTAGGTGTTAAGTAAGACTCCTAAGTGGAGGTGACTTTGAGTGCAGTTCTTGGAGATGAGTATACTCCGACTAGGAATTGACTAACAATCTAAATGCACACCCGCCTTGGAACTGTCAAAAAACATGGCGTGTTCAGGAAGGATGGATACAGAACAGAGAGTGTGGGAGGAGACTTAAGGAAGTAAGTTTGGGAGCACTTTGGAAAGTCCTGCATTGTATGTCTGGGAGTTTATGTTTTATTTTGTAGGTCAGCAGATCTTTCTATGTTTTTGAAAATGGAGTGGTTGGCATCAATTGGAAATTTAGGTGATTATATTTAAAAATACGGATTAGATTTTTTTCATAAGAAAGACACTGGAATCTCTATCCTGTGAGGCAATACGTGGCTGAAACAGATTGGCTGCTGCCCTGTTCTACTAGGGCTTCTGTTCTCCATCTTTTTTCTTCCCTATGGCAGGCTTCACTCATTAAATGACCTGTCTATCCCTAGTAGGCTTTTAAATTGATGCACTCTAATGTGATGTGGGAAGCATCAAAGACTTGCAAGAAAAAAGTGATCAGAGACATTCATATAAAACTTTTATTATAAGTTGGGCATTGTGTTAGCTTCTGGACAGTAGAAACAGGGGTCTGGCAGCCATAGGAAGATAGTTTTGGGTTGGGGTTTTCTGGAAAGAGTGAGAGAAAGTAGGTTATTTAGAAATTCTGAGTGAGCATTGGAGAAGATCCAAATATCTTCTGTATTTTTGCATATTAGCAATAGGCATATTATCTTACATATAATAGATACTCAGTAAATGCTTATTGAATTGCCATATATGCTGATAAACATTGATAATTTTGTGGGCTTATTAATGTGAATTTAGGCCCTTAGTTCATCATTTACTGAGTAGGGTAAGCAATAGAATTCAGTGAAATCCTCAAAAAGAGCCAACACCAGAGATTTTGTTTAAATGGTCTTCCACATCTAGTATGGCACAGATTGATACAGTGAATCTCCATTTGCTAACTTTCTGCTGATATTGTATATTACCTTTAAAGTCAATTTTATTAAATATGTGAATATTAGTAAAGCCATTTACTTTATATTGGTGCTTTTGATTATCCTCATTAAATGTAAGGTTGTAAGTAATGCTTACAAAATATAGTTATTGTTGTTAGGTGCTGTTGCGTCAGATCTCACTCATAGCAATCTTATGTATAGTAAATATAGGCAATATACAAATAATCATTTTTCAAGGAATGCTTACATATGTACTACTCAATTACTCTTTTTCTGAATCTATTCCACTCTCGAGGAACTCAGAGAAAACCACCATTTCAACTCATTTATCATTTCCTTTTCTTTCTTTTTGTTTAACCACATGTTTCTAATATTAAGGCATATGTTGCTTGCTTTTCATATTATCTTTAATTTTCCATAATACTATGTATACTTGATGACTTGCTTTTTTCACTTAGTATAAGATTTAAGGGTTTTAGACCTATTAATACAGGTTAACGTAACTAACTGACTTTCCATTGCTTTTTAGAATTCCATTGTATGATCAACTTAGGGATTTATTTATTTATTAAATTTCTAATGATTTTTTTCTGTTATGATAGTGCTATTATCAATGCTCTTTATTGTATCTCCTGCTGTACAAAAATACATGTTTCTCTGGTTTAAACTTAGATATGGAATTTCTGGGTCTTAAAAATGTATGTGTTCAAATATACTAGATAATTTAAAACTATTTCTTTTGTTTTTGTTTTTGCAGTAATGGGGGTTGAACATAGGGCCACACATATGCTAGGCAAGTGCTCCACCAATGAGCTTCAAGGTAAGATCTATTTTTTCAAATATTTGTCACATATTTTGAAGTGAAAACTTCTAAATCATTTCTGTCAGTTGTTTTAAAAAATGCAGTATATTATCATTATTTATAATGTGCTATATACTAAGACATTAGAAATTTTTTCTCTCATCTGAGTGTAACTTAGTACCTATTGACCCACTGTCCCTGTTCTTTTTGCCCCTCACTTGTCTTTTTGTGACTAGTTTATTTCACTTAACATATTGTCTCACAGTTCCATCATATTTGTTAGAAGGAGTTCTTTGGAAATTCTGACTCTTACTACTTTGATATATATGTTGTATATATTTTCTCTTCTTCTCTGGATATATCTATTGCTTTAAAAAATCTTAATTGCCTTGTGTATTTGTCCATCCTTTTTAGTTTAACAAAATACCAAAGACAGGCCATTTTATAAAGAAAGGAGGTTTGTTTTGGCCATGGTTCTGATCTGAGGGTGAGGGACCACACCTGCTGATGTCCTTCTTCTTAATGTCCCTAAGGCAATGCAGAGAAACACATTCCAAGAGATACAAAGGGTATCTGTGTATTCGTGTGTATCTGCTTGGTATTTCTCCCTGTTATAAAGCCATGCTGATTCAAAACTGGGTGTGCTACCCAAAGAAATTTATCTAGTCCTTATCACTTTCCAAAGTTCTTATTTCTAAACATCATAGTAGGATTATGTCTCCACCCTCATAATTCTCACAATAGGGATTAAATGACAGCACATGAAACTTTGGGAGAAACTCAAACCATATCCAAACCATAGCACTTGGGTGGCACTTTTTACACTGAGTAGAAAAATTTCTTTTACTATTGATTTATAAAAATATTTCCTATATTATCTTATAGAAATTTAGTTTTCATACTTTGTTCCCTAACATCACTGTATTTATACTTTATAAAAGTTATGGAGTAAAAATCCAATTTTATTTCTTTTTCCACATAGATAACCAACTACTCTAGTCTTTGTTTTGTTTTGATTTTAGGACTGGTGGTTGAATCCAGGGCCTCAGCTAGGCAAATGCTCTACCACTGAGTTTTATTTTTACTTTGAGACAGGGTCTCACTAACTTGCACAGGCTACCTCTGTCTGGGAGCTCATGATCCTCCTGCTTTAGCCTCTAGAGTCTCTGAGATTACAGGAGTGCAATAGTGCCTAGCCCCAGCTTTTATTTTTTCTTTCTTTTTTTATTGTAAATGTCATCTTTTCACTAAGCTGAAATGTCACCTTTGTCATAAGTCTTGTTATATGTGTAGGCTTTTACAAGGTTAGACCTTTTGGACTATTCTTCAATCTCTCAATACCATATTGTCTTAATTTTAATAAATTAAAAATAATATCATTCTGATAAGAGACATTCCAATTTCTTATTCAGAGGAGTCTTAGCAAGTTTTAACTTTTTGCTGTCCCACTTTCAGTTTGTCAAGTTCCACTTAAAGAAAATCTATTTAGAAACTGTTTTTAATTTTATTGTTAAATTTGGGAATATTTGATATCTTCATGATATAGAATAATCCTACTATGGATATCTTTCCATTTATTTGTTTTAATTTCAATTAGTTCTATAATTTACTCTGTAACTTTTTTACAGATTTTTATTTGATGTATTTCTTGGACTTCATATATATTTATAAAACATTAAATAACACTTTGAAAATTTCTGTACATTCCAAGTTTGTGATTGGTTTATAAATGCATAATTTTTGCATGTAATCTTGTATTTTGAGCTTGCTAAATTTGTCTTTTAATCAATTCTAGTAAAATATTGATTGATTTTCTTAGAATTTCTGTGTAGGTAGTATTATATTAATAAATAATGAGAGTTTTACCTTTAACTTCCAATGCACATACATTGATTTATTAGTCTTGCCTTACTATACTGGCCATGGTAACTAGTAAAACCATGAATAAAAGTTATGATAGCAGGTACCATTGCCTGGTTTCTGAGGGTCCAGTGTAAGCTTTCAATAATTCACTGTTAAAAGAATGTTTTGTAGAGTTCTTTTGTCCAGATTCCTTCATCCAGTTACTGAAGATCCTTTCAATTTTTTTAAGTACTAAGAAATTCTATCATGCTTTATTTGTTTGGGAAAGTCCTGCCACCTTGTTCTTAAGAGAGATTTGCATTGGTAGGATTCATCGTCCACACTTATTTTCCTTATTCCATTGAATGTATAGTTCTTTTGAATTTTGAATTTGATTGAGTCAACTATCAAGCTTCTTTCATGCTTTGGAAAATAATTTGGTATTTAAATTCTTGTAAGATTTTCCCGTCATTTGTGTTCTGCATTTCCACTGTGATGAATCTAGTGAAAATTTCTTTCCATGTATCTAACTTGGAAATTCTTGGCCTTTTTGAATGTGTGGATTAATGTCTTTCATTTGTATAAGGTATTACTCAAAAATTATCTTTCAAGATATTGCTTTTACTTTATTTTTTCTCTTCTTCTCCTTGTATTTCTACAAACTCATATCTAACTGGAGTTGTTTTTTTTGTTTTTGTTTTTTTAAATACCATATAATTATATGAACTAGCCTGCAAACTCATGTGAAAGATTTTTTGTTGTTGTTATGAATACTTCAAACTTTGACTTTACTATGAAGATTAGACTATCAGGAAGGGGATCACAGAATTTTAAGGTTTTTTTTCTCTTAGACTTGTCATCAGCTTATCAATTACATTTTTAAGTATTTATGAACTACTTTTAAATCTAGCTATTGAATTTAAAATTTTGATTATATATTTTTATTTTCATAAGTTTTCCTTGATGCTTTTTCAGTTTTGCTTGATTATTTCCTTTAATAATATATTTACTTTCTATTCATAGTTTAATATTTCTTTCTCCTGCTTGGCATCTGTTTGGGGGGTGTGGAGTAAGAGGGGGGTTATTCAATTTTGGACTGTTATTTTATAGTCCTTAGAACATCATCTATGGGAGATATTTCAGTCCAAGATGAAGATAGGTGCTCAAGAGAAATTTTCCATTTGCTGCTTTGTGTATGACCTACTTTGGAATCAATGTAAATTCAATTTTTGGCTTGAAATTTTCAGAGTACCTCCATGTGTGAATTTAGACTACAAACTCATATAAAAACTAGCTCTTGCTTATGAAATTTCACTGGTACTATCTTTAACTTCACTTTTACTATAAAGATTGGAGCAATGCCTGCCCAGCGTAAGGAGTCTAAGAGTAAGCCCTTAAATCGCTATAACTCCAGGGGTCTAATCTTCATAGTAAAAGGATCCTTTGACATAGTCTTTTGTCCTTTGGGTTCTGGAAGACCAGGTCAGAGAGATCTCAGATTTACTTTGCCTAATAAATCCCCCAGGATTAAACAATCCTCTTAACACTCTATTTCCCACTTTTCTTGTGAACTAATCAATTTGTCATGATAATTCATCTCATGTTTTTTAGAAGTTTTTCAATGAAAGAATGGGTGTGTCTTATTGCTAGAAATAGAAGTCTCTATTTGCTTCCCAAATGGCAAATATTGGTGTAAAAACAGAGAGGAGAAAAAAGTTACTTTGGCTTTCATAATTTCCCTGTGGGGAGGTGGTTTATGATACTCTGCACAGGCAAGCCAGAGAGTGGAATGACTCCTCAAGCCAGAGGGAAGTGCAGAGTTGTAGGGAACAGTGACCAAGAATAGTTACTCCTGTAGGAAAGGTAAGTCTCAGTGAAGAATTGAAGAAGTTTCAGTGTGCAATGTTTAAAATGGGAAGAGAAAAGCCAACGCATGTATCCCAGATAGGGTTGCTTGATAAAGTACAGGCCATCCAGTTACATTTGAATTTCAGGCAAACAACAGATTTTAAAAATATTTGTCTCAATAAATCTCTTTTATCCAGTCATCTCTCATATCAAATATCGAAGGTGGTGTGGATAAGGTGAAGTATATGATTTAAGAGCACTGCATTATAATTGAAAGCCCCACCAAAGTGCCTCTCCAACTTCACTGGGCAGTGCAAATCACCTAGAGGATATTGTCAAACTGCAGATTCTGATTCAGTAGATTTGAGGTGGAGCATGAGATTCTACATTTCTAACATGGATGGTTTCTGCTCTGTCAATGTGGAAACTCTTCGGCAAATGAAATTTCAAGCAATAATCAATCCTTAACAGAAAATAACTTCCTATTCATTTTGAAACCTTCAAAACAAAAAGTTTTCTTACTTTTGAAATTTGTTATTCAGCATGCATGCAAATGTCATTGATAAAATGTGACTGTGTTTGCTAGGCTCTATTCTTGTAGCTTGCATTTTCTGAAGCATATATTCTCAAAACACAACCTAGCCATCTAAAATGCTGAGGAAATGTATTCCTTTGATCACTCAGCGTTGTTGTTAGATGCCACTGAGTGGGTCCAGCACATAGTGACCCTCATAGAATTTACAATGGCTGATTGTTTTGGGGTTGTTTCAAGAGTAGATTGCCAAGTCTTTCTCTCATTTTCGTGGTGCAGGGAATCAAAAACCCAGGGCCTCAGAGTGCGCAAAGCAGCACTCTACCAACTAAGCTAACCCCCAGCCCTGGTTGATCACTCCATATAAATATAATTAGTTCAGTGTACTCAGAGGTAACCAAATTAATATCACTTTACCATATATGATACTCCTGGGAACAAATCAATAGAAACCCTAAGGGAAAGAGTTATTTAGAATAAATTTATAAAAATAAACTTATAAAAATAAATTTTTATAAGTTCACAGCTTGTGCCTCTATATCTTCTTATATTTGAAACAGAATCCTGACCGGTGTTTGGAAACATTGAAGCTTTTATTGTACCAGTTACATTGAGGAAAGTTTTATAGTACACCTGTTGAACTTTCATATAAACTGCATGTAACTCTAAATGGGGAATATTTACAGTGTAACAGAAAGACAATGACATAGATATGCTAGAAAAATTTCCATATTTCTGTACCTATCTTTCTCTCCAAACCTCTTACCAGTCTCAGGCTACATTTATAAGAAGAGATGGCAATTTCTAGGATAAATGGAATAATTCTTTCTGTCTAGATGCTCCAACATTTCATTAGGGTTTAGAAATGTGCTCTTCATTCTTTAGAAAAGGTGTTCTCAATTTTTCAAATCCATAAAGTGTTCAGAATGTTCAGAATGGTACAATATGACGTTACCAATGAATATGAGCTCTGTATCACTTTATCATCCTGGCTTTTTAGTTATTTATTTTTTGCCTCTGTCAGAATTTTTGTGAATTTTCAAATTTATTTTTATCCCCATGGTAATTCAACATTGGTCATTGTTTGCTATTATCCTGAAAAATCAGTTTCATTTATTTTTACTAGAAAATCCATGAAAATAAATACAGATCATGATGTATTTAAAAAGCAATGATTACCAAGTTTACTGTTTTCTTTTTCCTAATTCATCAAATATCTTTTCTTTTGCATGTGAATGGCTATATCTCATTAATGGCTTCTGTGTTGTAACTCTGTAATTAATATTTATATATTAGCTACAGTATCTGTTCTTGTGGAAACAGAATTATATAGTTTAAAATTGTATGTTTTAAAGCATTCAAGTAAACCAAAAATATTTCCTCAAAAATGTGTTGAAAGGATGTAACAATCCAGCATGTGATTTTAATTAATGTCCAAGTAACTAAAAATGTATTTAGTTCATAAAGAAAACATATTGACATCTAATTATGGATCATAGAATTTGGTGCAGCAAAACTGTAGTGCATCTGTTCAGTGAAAACATAATCATGGAGAATACAAAATGGCACAATATATAATGAAAAATTGAGATAATGCACAAATAAACCATTAAAAAGTCACAGTCCAAAACCAAATAGAGTTGGAATTTAGCAAAGGAGGCTTGGTAGTTCTAGATTTACTGATTGCAGAGATTGTCAAATTCACACACAATGTTCTATGCCATTTTAATGGTGGTGCAGGAGAATATTCTCTCTTTTCTCTTTTAATGGAATCAAACTTTTTAAAGTAGAAAGCAGAAATTGGTGTCATTGTCCAGTTTTATATTTTCAGGCTAATAATAGGTATAGGTTGAACTAAAGTTTATCTTTTGAGAAAACATATTTCTTTTATTAATGACAAAAATTAATACATGTCAATGGTATTTACTGTATCTTTATAATATCACCATCCAAAATCCCTTTTCTCTGCCTCCATTGGTGTAGTTCAGGCTCTCACTCCCTCTCGTACCTCTCATGTGGGATTTCAGTAGCCTTCTCACTAGTTGGCTAATTGGTTTGCTTGGTCCCATGGTGGATCTCAGATCTTTTGGTCTCTTTTCCCTCCAAACTATTCTATACTTAGTGGCAGTGGAACATACTTGAATTATCACTGGGATCACCTGGAAGACATAACGCACAGAATACTGCCCCTGCCACCTGCCAGAGGTTATGATTTAGTTGGCTGGAGAAGATGCCTGAGAACCTGCATATCTAATGGGCTGATGCTGCAAGTCCAGAAACCACATTTTGAGAAACACTGTCTTGAAGTCTTGTAAGTTGCTTCAAAGCCTCTCTTACCCCAATATTCCCATTTTCACATCCCCATTTTCACCTCTCATGGTCTCTGGAATCATAGTTTCCAGAGTTTCAGTTAAACTTAGCAAGGTATTTAGAGATTGCTATCATATATCTCTCCCAATCTACCTTTTCTACTCATCCCCGTGTTATCTCCCCCTGGACATTTGGTACTTTAGCACATAGAATAACTAGCTCATTAGTCTCTACACATGCCCAATAATTCTCTACTTTCATTCCTTTGTTATGCTATTCTAATCCACCTGAAAAGCCTTTCCTCTGTATCTCTATATTTCAGTCATTCAAGGTTTCTGCACAAATACGTCCCTTCCCAGGGTCTCTGATTCTCTTGTTTTCTTAGGTTACAAACACTGTCTCATTTCCATGAGCTCTTGGATTTCAGTTCTCTTGCATTAACTCCTGCTTTGTCTACCTTTTATTATTTTTACTTGAATATATATCTAAATCCTATTAGCCTATGAGGCATTTCAGAGCAAGTTTTAAGTTTTATCCTTTCTTTCAATGTTTTACACATAGTTGTTGTTGTTAGGTGCCGTCAAGTTGAGTCCGACTCATAGCGACCCTATGTACAGCAGATCAAAACACTTGCCGATTCTGTGCCAGGCAAACAATCTTATTTATGTTTAAGCCCATTGTTGAAGACACTGTGTCAATCCATCTGGTGGAGGGTTTTCCTCTTTTGCATTGACCTGCCACTCTTCCAAACATGATGTCCTTCTCCAGGGATTGTTCTCTCCTGACTGCATGTCCGAAATATGTAGTTACTAATAAATATGTGTAGATTTTGGTTATTTATATATTCATGAAAATGATGACAAAGATGATAAAAGAATAAGATAAATTAATATCTACTTGAATTTTATTATATGTCTAGGCATATTTCTAGTGTCAAACACTATTTTACTGAACTTCATCATTATCCCTATGAAATATTTTCATTTCCATTTTATAGGTAAGTAAACTGAGGCTCCAAGAAGTAAATTGTCTATTGTAAAGTAAGTGGAGTAACCCATATATGATCCCAGGAAGTAAGTCTTGTGAGCTTAGAATCCCAATTTCTTAGATAATAAAGATTCTAGTATCATAAAAATAGAATTTCTTAAAACTTAGGCAAAAACTGGAAGGATGTGTCTACAATACTTCATCTTGTATATTAAGAAACTGACTAAATAATGATGACCACTAACTCATATTCAGTAGCAGAATGGCCCTGAATATTCTTCCAGTTCTAACTCTCCATCCATTACACTTATACGGTCTTTTATGTATGTGTCACTTTCTATGACAGCATGCTAAAGTAAGTTTCTCAGAGTCAACCCCCTGTGGTTCTTGCATCAGTCCTGCCTGGGGTGCTTGAGGAAAATGGCGTCCCAGAACTTACCCAAATCAACTAAATCTTCATTCCATGAAACAAGTACCATGGTGGTTCTTGTGCACTCTAAATTTTCAGTATTGCTTTCTGTGTCTCATCAAACTGGTGAGTGTGATATATCGGTAGTATTGTTTTAGTATGCATTGAGTGGAGGTATGGGGCGATAGATTCCACTGGAGGCAGACCTGAATTAGGTTTCATACAGAGTGCTGTTTTATGGTTTATTTTTTAATGATGATAACTATTTGGAGAATTAATGTAGGTTATTGTAATCAAGTGATTATGTCACTTTCCTTTTAACACACATAGAACTGGATACTTCTAGTTCTTAATCTTAGATAATATACCAAAACCTTTTAAAGGAAAACAAGCCCAAATACCTCTTTGACTTCCACAGTTGACTTGTTATGTTCAATGAAAAATTTCTTTAAAGTTGTACAAACATAAAGCACAGTATACACTTTATACAACTATAAAATCAAACCTAATGCATCAATTAAATCAAACAAAGCTATAGAAATATAAAATTCAAGTTATAAACATTACAGTGAGGTAAGATCTTTATTGAAACTATATTTCTCCCATTATATTTAAAAGCAACAAATATATCTTTGTTTACTGCGTCATTTGTCAAGTTTTATATTTTTGCACATAAGAGACTATATTCTGATTCATTATCACAATTATTTGTTCTTAATGATTTTTTCTTTTAACTATCACTCTATTATTTTCATAATCCAGTAGATTTAAGAATATGCACAAAATATAAAATAGAATAATCAAATAATTAAGTGAAAAATGAGCAATTCACAGACTGGCCTGTGGTGTACATTGGGCATGTTATTTCTGGTCATTATGTTTCCACAGCTACAAGTTTTCAGATAACTTCTTTAGGAAAGCATGCTAGGCATCATTTGGCCTTCAGTCATTAAGTATGTGTCCAAATATAAAGTAATTACAGTTGTTGCTCACTATCCACAGAGAATTGGTTCCAGGAACCTCCATAGACTTCAAAATCGAGTTCCTTCTATAAAATGGTATAGTATTTTCTTATAACTTACGTGTATCCTCCCATGTATTTTGAATCTTTTCTAGAGTACTTATAATACTTAATGCAATGTAAATGCTGTGTAAATAATTATTATACTACAATCTTTAGAAAACAATGATAAGAACAAAAGTATTTACATGTACAGTAAAGATACTTTCTCTAATAGTTATTTTTGATGGGTAGTTGGTTGAATCCACGGACACAGAACTTGTGGATACAAAGGGCCAGGTGTACCTGCCCAAATGGTGGTCATGAAGGTGGGATGGGATATGATTATTCCATTTCAAGGATATTTTTATATTTTTAGAATATTCCATATACAAAGGCACTTTTTGAAAAGAAAGCAACATAAAGATAAACAAACCAAATAAAAATAAAAATCAACCTTGAGAGCTCTGAGATAAAAATATATACCCTCTTGGTTTCAGGGATCTTTGGAAACCTGGAACCACTCTTAGAAGTACTGATTTGGATTGGGGTATAGAGTACATGGAGATATTGGTGGAAGACAAGAAAAAAATTTGGATCATAGACACTTCAGAGGGTTGGGGTTTTGTTACATATTGAAATAAAAAAGAATTTAAAGAAGGAGAGAAGCCTGTATGGAGAAATTTGGAACGGTAAAAGATTGGTCCTGTTCTTTCTTACTTTGTGCCCTTGGAAAAGTCCCCAGTCAGGAAACTTGATGTTATGCAACATATTCATTTTGTGTTGGATCCCGCCTGATCTTGGAAGGTAAGCAGGGTCAGCCTGGCTTGTCCTTGGGTGGGAGGCTGCCTTGGAATACCAGGTGCTGCATGCTAGGGAGAAGGACCTAGCAATCCACTCCCAAAACAATCTGCCATTAAAAACCCTATGAATAGCAGAGAAACACTGGCAATTGTGAGTGTTTCATTCTGTTGTACATAGGGTCACTATGATTCAGACCAGACTCCATAGCACTGAACTACGATATGAAACAAGTAAGTTGAATAAAACAGCTTAATGTGCTCTGGTTGATTTATTTATTTTTTCCCTCCATTCTCTGCCATAGTATGTAGTAATAGGCTGGCATGGGTGATGCATGTCATGCTACAGTCTTCACCCTGGATTTCTATTGGCTTAAGATCTTTTGAATATCTTCACTTACTATGTCAAATGTCATTCCCAAAAATAAAGAAACAAAGTCCACTTTTCTGACTTCATGAAAAATTCCTCCTCCAATATTCTTTAGGAGTACAAATCTGAATTAATTCTAAAGAATTCTATCTTAACAGAATTTAAAACTATTTTCCCCCTGAAACGTATTCTATTCTATAATGACTCACTTTTCTGTCACTCCCTTTCTCAGATCGAATCTAAACCCTCTGTACTACATTTTATTCTTTTCTTTTTGTCCTGGCTGCAGCAAGTCCAGAACAGTTGGCCATCTTCTGTCAGTACTTGAAGACTTTTTCTAAGAAACATTAAGCCTCGATCAGGCCTCACTTGTTAATGCAAAAGTCCTTCTTAGGACAGAAGCTAGGACACTCTTTGAAGTCATCAGGTAAGTTTAGAAGCCCCAGTTTCCTTTTACCTCACTTTCAGTCACTTAATATCTTCAAATTTTCTACTTTCTCATCCATAGATTATAAAACAAGCTTCAGATATATAACCATCAACTGTATTTACATTGAGGTATACGTGTCTGTTGTTGTTGTTGTTAGGTGCCATCGAGTCGGTATCCGACTCATAGCGACCCTCATGGGGTTTTCAATGGCTGAGTGCTTCGGGATTGCCTTGGGAGTGGATTGCCAGGTCCTTCTCCCAATAAATGTCTACTATGTGCAAAAGGTAGGACATTGGGGAATTATATTAATTTTAGCAAAGAATACTTTTTCTTATACTTAGGTTCTAATCCCAGAGTTACCATGTCAATAAACTAGATAAAGAGAGAAAATCAAAATCAACATCTCTGAAGTCATTCTATGAAGGTAATTAGCTGAAATGCTTCACACTCAGTAACTCCTTTTAGTTGTGATTCATCCAACCAATACTCACTCAGATTGTACTTTCTGGGACACTGGAAATCCAGGTGAATTAAACAATGTCTTATAGAACTTATTATGCTGCAACTGGAGCATAATAAACATATCAAGCACAAGAAAAAGCCAGGTGTGAGAAATGTTATGTAGTGAGTAAGAACAGGGTGGGGTGATATGAGAGTGACTAGCTGCTTCTTCTGATTTGAGAGTCAGGAGAGACTTTTCATGGGGAACTTGACATCAAAATTGAGATCAGAACAGTAAGATAGTCTGAGAAAAAAAGGAGAATCATGTTCCTGGAAGAGTTAAAAGCAAGTACAAGCATCCTACAGATAAGGATAAATTTGGCATGTTCAAGGCTGCATTTCACTGAAAAGGAGTTTAGATGTGAATTAAGAAGAGAGGGAGGGACCAAGACAGGTAGGACTTTGATATACCAGTTTAGAAGCCTACCATGTTATTTTAAGTAGAATAGAAAGCCCTTGGAACCAGGTATGATTTTTAAGTATTATTATGTCTATTGTGTTACACCACGAATGGAATTAGGATGACCAATTTGAATATATTGTAATCTCCGTAAGAGCAAATAGTGACTTGGGATAGGAAGTGGTGATAGAAACCCAGAGAAAGATTTCTTCAAGAGAGAAGGGTTAAAAGTGAAATATGAGTGAAAGAGGAGGATCAGGGATGATGCCCAGGCTTAAGTCTTGATGAACTCACCTGTGATGGTTTCTTTATTATTAGGCAAAAGAAGCAGATCTCCAGACAAAACCAAGCTTGGACTATAGATAGTAGTTAGGAGCACAAGCTTTGATGTTAGGCATATCAGAATTTAAATTCTGGTCTAGATACTTTCCAGCTCTATAATCTTGAGCACAAATGGAGATCAGTGTAAGCACAGGATTGTGAAAATGGAAAATATAGGCAACTTAAAGAGAGCACTTGGAATAGTGTCTGTTATGTCAATGTTTTTATTTAAATTTGAGACGAGAATTTTAAACCCGTTTTTATTTTCTATGTTCTAAATTTTGATACCCTCGGTTAATGTTTTATGCTACCACCCCAAGGTATCATCCCACATTCCTGGTTTAAAAAATGAGAAACAATATTGTTATTGCTGACCAATTCTTTATAAAATGTTATATTCCCTTAAATATACCATAGTGTTTTTTAAACCACAGTAGCATGCTGTTTCCTAATGGTAAATTTGTATATGAATATCTGTAGATGTATATCCTATTATCCAGCACAAACACTGCTCATTTTTACATCTTAGTTATCCTATGTGGCTTTCCTCATTAAGAGTAGGAATGAGTAATTGTCCATTTTGTCCAGATACTTTTTGTCTTTTGTTTTAAGCATGCCACATCTAGTACTTCATGTATCAAAGTTCCATTTTGCAGATTTATTAATAAAAATGCTGCTAAGAAAAGAATCAAGAAAGATAAATTTCATATATCTCTTCTTCTCAAATAATCATTCTCTTAAACATGCCCCATTAATTTCTAGCCTGACAGTAGTATTGATGTTGTAATACTACTATGGGAGTAGCCCTTGCATTCAACATATTTTACTCACTCACATTTAACTGATTTAATAAGACCAACTTATGAATATCATCAGAGAGGCTACTATAGAAATAAGCCTACGTTAATATCTAATGCATATTTGTTTTAGTTGATGTAGAAAACAATTTTGATGGGCTAAAAATTTTTAAATGAAGGTGGAAAATAAAACTTCCTCAAATAAGCAAGAGATATTTGTGGCTGAAAGGATTATAGGATCCAAAATGCTGAGGAGAGAAATAATTTTATATTTGCTTCAAAGAGACACTATTTATCTCTGTTGGCCAACATACTTTGAAACAACTATTTGGTTTTAATGGATATATATCTTGCCACTCTGCCATCAGTAATTTGAACAGCTTGAAATACTGTATGTCATCTTACATTGCTTTCTCTTTGTAGCAAACACAATCACTGGATTGTTTTTCATTGATTTAAAAACATTGACTTGCTGAAGTATGAGCCTGTGAGCAGTCATAATTCTTGTCTTTTCTTCCTCGGCAAAGCCTGTGATAATTCTTAGAGTTTTAAGCAGGTGTCATGCATCAGATCCAAGTGCTTAATAAATACACCAGAAGTATATTTTCCTTAAGGCCTTGTGTTTATCCCATTTCCATTTATCTTGTGAAATATCTTCAAATGCTTTTCTAAAATCTTGGGCAAGAGCAGGTTAGCATTTCCACTTGGCAAGCAGACCTACCAGTGTAAGGCTCTGTCTATTTTGACCTTAACGAGCATTAGTGATTCCCAGCTTGCGTGCCAAAGGGCCCTTTGAGGAATGACAGAGTTATTGGATGGGGCCCATCAACCCATATGTGCACCAAGCTTTTTTCTTTTTTAATGGTAATCTAAATAATTATGTCTAACAAAAAACATAGTTTTCCTCTAAATGCGTAAAAGTACTACTGTGATCAATAAAATACAAATATATTCAAAAGTTTTTCTGCACTCCCAGTGGCCTTTTGTCATTTTATATTTTCTCAATTAATGGGTAGTCCAGTTGGGTTAATTGTATTTTTTTCATTGTATTTGGTAATTCCGAGTGCCTTAAATTTCAACAAAAGATGATGTTATCTTATTGCACTAGAAGCAAGTAATTTTTATCATACCAATATTATGAGGGCCTGCAGCCATAGCCCTATGGCATCCGATCTCATCAGATCTTGGAAGCTAAGCAGGGTCAGGCCTGGTTAGTACCTGGATGGGAGACCGCCTGGGAACACCAGGTGCTGCAGGCTTGGGAGAAGGACCTGGCAACCCCCTCCCAAAAATCAATCTGCCATTGAAAACCCTATGAACAGCAGAGAAGCACTGACAATAGTGTTTCCCCTGTTGGACAGAGGGTCGCTATGAGTCGGATACTGCCGCGACGGCACCTAACAACAACAACAACAACAATATTATGAGGTGGTTGCCAGCAAATTCATATTCATTTTTATTAATAACATACTAATAAGTTGATTATAACAACCATAATAACTATTATATCGAGCATTTAGCTTTTATATATTCTCCGTAAAGTAATTATTATTATTATTTCCATTTCTGTAAGAGGATATAATACTCACAGAATTCAAGGATATTGTCTTAGGACACATAGTTAACTAGAAGGTAATGTGGGCTTTCAATCTTAGCTGAGCCATGTGACTCTAAATTCCTTGCCATGTTGATTCCATCATATTGCAGAGCAGCATGACATGCAAGACATACACATCAATGTTGAGGTTGATGCTAGAAGGCATTGGGTCATGAAAGGGATGTGACTAAAATTTCCTTACATTATGTCAAGCCTAATCAATTATAATTTTTCAAGACATGTATTCTAGAAAGATTTGTTCGTGAAATCCATGAAAACAGGAATACTATGCAAACCAGCAATTACAGCAACTATCCCTTTTTACTAAACCAGCATCCCCCTATTAAACATGTCCAATTTTGTCCCACTGTTTCAAATATTAAAAAAGGCTAAGAAAAAAGGGGAAAAAACAATTATATGGAAATAAAAAGAGTAAGGAAGAAAAGGAGGGAAGAATTGCATGCAGTTCATAAACTTTAAAAACTAAAACATCTGGGGTATTACCAGAGTTCCTGCAGATTGCTAACTCATTTTCTTAAATCCCTAATTCTTCTGGCAAAGTAGGTGCTAGCCCCAGTTACCCCCTCTCTTCTGCATTTTTCTTCTCATTTATACTCCCTTCCACTGTGGAAAATCCTATTGTTTGTTTACAATCCAGAGTTTTAAAGAGGCTGAACTAAAATTGGCTGCTTCTGGGACATCCCTGCCAATGGATGGGATCCAAATTGGCTCTGCCATGAAGAGGCAGCTATGCCCACATAAGGATATTTTGGCTTTGTGCTTCTGTCATCTTGTTGCCAGGCAGACAATCATCCTGGAGTGGGAAAATCCAGCCAGGGCAAATGTTTATAGGTAGAGTGGTCAGCTGGTTGAAACACGTCTGAAGGAAGGGGTATCTGGATGTCATGTTTAGCTCCTTATGAGAAGCACTAAATAACATTAGACAATTTACTTGTGCTTCTTAGCCCCAATTTGACAGACAAGGACCATGGTACATGTACTTCCTCTCTTCCAGTTTTGAGTATACTATGGATAACTTCCTTTTCTGATACAACAAGGAAATAACTCTTTATACCTTCTTTAATGTGATAAACAAGTTTAGGAGAGAACAATTTCCTAGTTGTAGAAGAAAGGTTTCCCTTCAGGTGTTTCTCACAGACTTACACATTACCTGAAAATGGAAAGACAGGGTGTGTGTACAGAAATTACATGTACAAAGCATATGTGTAAAGCATAGACATATATACAGTATTTATGTAAAGATGTCTTTATCTAGACTTTTCAGCATTGCTCCTAGTTAAGCCACAATTTTTATAGCAGGAGAGCAAATCAGATTTGACTACAGTGGCTTTTTAAGTGAAGGAGCCACACAGATGGGAAAGAAGCACAGACAAATTGCTTTTGGCTCTGTTTTCTTTTATAACAACATCAGATATTTTTAGTTTCTTTTTCTTTATGCGTTGTGCATGTTTCTGCCTCATATAGAAAGTCATTGCACATTGTCTTCATCAGCTTTGCTATACTTTCTAGTAGGCCCATTTTAGCATTTCATTTACTTTTAAAATTTCTGAGATCTAAAAGTATCACAGTGAAAGTCCATTGCTCAAATGTGGTAGATGATGGGCAGGTAAAAATAGTCTAATGTCGGGGAAGCAGTTCTCACTAATGGAAAAAGAAAATTGTATGATTTGAAACTCAAGGGAGTAAAATATTTCAGGTTAAAGGTAAATTTCCAAGTTGGATGAACTGATAAAGACTTCATTTCTAAGGATCAAAACAAATTATTTTTATGACAGACTCTGTGATGGACTGAAAGGTTCATTAAAAACAACTAATCATATAATGTCTATATGAGCCTTTCACGAGCTGACCACTCTGTTCTCATTATTTGAACTTTCAAGTAAATGGCAATGGTTGCTATTTTCATATCCAGGTTCCTAGTTATGTTAGTTACAGTGTCAGCTTGGAAAGAGGTAAGTATTATACCATTTCCATCTAGTATTCCAGAAGTTCTCTTATAGGTGTTATTATCCTTCAGGATTGATCTAAATTAAGAAAATTAAAGTTGTGTGAGTGAAACAGTTTAGCAATTTCTTTAAAAAATAATGATGGAGTTAACATATGAACAACCAACTACACTCACTCCTGAGTATTTACTCAAAACTTGTGTTCATATAAATGTTTTTCATCTATGTTTGTAGCAGCATTATACATATTAGCCCCAACTGGAAACAATCCAAATGTCTGTGAATTAAGAAATCAGTAAAGAAAATGTGGTATGTTTATATAATTCAGCAATTAAAAAGTTACAAACTACACATCTAGGAAAAAAAAAAAAAACAAAATAACATCAAAAACCCTGCTAAGTCAGATACTAAGATTATCTATTGTAGGATGAGATTTATATGACATTTCTAGACAAAGCAAATCTATGAAGAAAAAAATAAATGCTGATCAGTGGTTACCTGAGGTTGAAGATCTGAGCGGAGAATAATTGCGGAGAACCTGAGGCAACTTTTGGGGTTGATGAAAATGTTTTAAATTGGCTGGTGGTGATGGTTGTGCAATTAAACACACACACAAATATATAAAAAAAATCATTAAGCTGATTCTTACAACAGGTGTATTTTATGGTATGGGAGCTAACCAAAAAAAGACCATGATTCTAAACACTTATCTGTTTATATATCCATCTTAGGTTCTAATTTTGCATGCTGTGCAATTTCAGGGGAGTTGGGTTATGCATGTGTGAGAAATACTCTCTTCCCCAATATGTTCCACCTGGGATGGATCTTCTGTTTCTCAAATGTGCCAAAATCTTCTGCACACGGTGTAACCCTCCCCCTTGAATGTTCTTTGCCATCACTTTTCTGAAGACTGGCTTTTCTTCTTTCAGGTTATTGCTAATCTTATAGACTCAGAGAAGACTTCCGACTTCATAAAGGAGACTGTGCGGTCCATATTTTTTGGCTCCTTGTGAATTTCTTTCATTGCATTTAACCTAATTTTGAGCTAGTTTCATGTATATATGTGTCCATTCAAATTTTATGTATGTATTAGTCTCTTCCTCTGTAGTACATAAGTCCCATATTCCCAAATAGAATATTAAGGAATAGTAAAATGTGGCTATTTGCTATTTTATGATGAATGAATGAATGAATGAATGAATAAGAGTATTCCTTCTTTTACGTCATGGAAGGTTAAAAAGTCCTGAATATGTTAAATGGGTCAGCATTCCTATCATTTTCAAGCATTTCTAGAGCCATGAATAGACCTGTCTCATCTAGCACATACTAGTTTTCCTAGAAATAGTCTGGAACTCACTTCATATTCTGAGAATCTCTGAGCAGGGATGTAAATCTTGACAGGTGGAGGATTTTCAGTATCTGTGAGGATCACCCTAATTTTTCCAAGTTTATTTACTAAAATCTCACAAGATCTTGAACCCCCAGATTTATAGACTGACCTGGAATTACCATTTGCTAAACGTTGCTTTTTGACACCTCATCAGGTACGTTTAAAAACCTATTTTTACAATTGAATCAGACCTCCCAATGTGCAAACCATAATACAGAACTAATGTACAGTAAACTATGGCCTAAATAATGAGGCTTCCCCCAGACCTAATCTTCCTCTCAGGAAGTAGCTTACACTACGGAAAAAAAATCTCACTCATTATATAATCTGACAAAATAATATAATATAGTTTTAATAGCTATAGCTAATACATTAAACATATGGTTTCTTCAATAATTACTATTTTTTACATTTCTCACTACTAATTATGGTATTAAATCGTTCACTTCTTAATTTGTTCTGTCATAAGTTTTTATTTATTCCAGACTGAATGGTAATAGAGTTGAGACTTTTGCACTTCTCACATTAGCTTAACATCATTGATATAAAACTGCTATGTGTCCTAATAGTTTATTATCGTATTATTTTTGGTGATTTAATTTTTCTGTGAAGATTGCCTCAATTTAACCATTGCAGATGTGAAATGGTTTCAAAGGATATTTACGAATCTTATTGAGATGGTTTATATAATTTCAACACTATTTGATAACTGCTGATTATAATTATAAGCTCTCCCTGGCCTAATACAGGGTAACTCCATTAATTTACTACAAGAAAACTTCACTAATACAATATCAAGCAGACAAACCATGCAGCTGTCATGGGACAAGTCCCAACCTCCTACCCCCAGGAAATAACTTTTGGGTTGAAGTGAATGGAATGAGTAACTGCTTGTTACTTTAAGATGTATAAATATGTATTAAGTATCTGTGGCTTTGTGCAAAGCAAAGCAAGATTTATGGGGACTATGGAAGTAGAAATATAATAATCATCCACTTTCAGGAGCTTTGTAAAAATTGAATATATTTAAGATGTACAACTTGATGATTTGGTGTATATACATATTGTGAAATAATTGCTGCAATCAAGGTCATTAACTTATCACCTCACATATTTATTTATTTTGTGATGAGAACATTTAAGATCTACTCTGTTAACAAAATTTAAGTACATAGTATGATTCTACATTCATTCTGTTATTTATTAAATCTATGGAAATTATTCATTGTTCATAACTAATGTGTTATACTTCTTGATCAACATTTCTCCGTATCTCCCACCTCCATTAGCTCCTGGTAACCACCATTCTATTTTCTGCTTCTGTGAGTTTAACTATTTTAGCTTCTGAACATAAGTAAGATTATACAGTATTTGTCTTTCTGTGTCTGACTTATTTTACTTAGCATAATGTCTAATTGTGGCCTGCAGCGGTAGCCCTGTGGCATCTGATCCCGTCAGATCTCGGAAGCTAAGCAGGGTCGGGCCTGGTTAGTACCTGGATGGGAGACCGCCTGGGAACACCAGAAGCTGTAGGCTTGGGAGAAGGACCTGGCAACCCCTTCCCAAAAATCAATCTGCCATTGAAAACCCTATGCACAGCAGAGAAGCACTGACAATAGTGTTTCCCCTGTTGTACAGAGGGTCGCTATGAGTCAGATACCGACTCAACAGCACCTAACAACAACAACAACAATGTCTAATTATATTGTAAGTGGCAAAATTTCCTTTTTAAGGATGAATGATATTTATACGTGTGTGTATCAATGAATACATGTAATATTCATTATATGAATATTTTATCTCTCTCTATATTTATCAACCACATTTCCTATATCTATTCTTCCCTTGTTTGACATTTAGGTTATTTCCATAATTTTTACTATTGTGAAAAGAGCTACAATGAACATAGGAGTGCAAGTATCTCTTTAAGATCTTAATTTCAATTCCTCTGGGTAAAGAGATGGGATTGCTGGGTACTATGGTAATTCAAGTTATAATTTTCTAAGGCACCTCCATATTTTCCGTAAAAACTGTGACAATTCATATTCCGGTATTGTCCCCTGGTTCCCTTTTCTCCACATTCTTGATAACAGTTGTTATCTTCTTTTATCTTTTTACTCATAGCCATTTGAATAGGTAAGAGATGATATCTCATTGCATCTCTTGAGGTTTTAACTCATTGGGGTTTTAACTTGCATTTTCATGATCATTAGTAATATTGAGTATTTTTTCATGTACTTGTTAGATATTTGTATACATTTTTGGGAAAAAAGTCTATTCAGGTTCTTTGATCAATTCTGAAATTGAGCTTCCTTCCTTCCTTCCTTCCATCCTTCCTTCCTTCCTTCCTTTCTTCCTTCCTTCCTTCCCTCCTTTCCTCTCTCTCTCTCTTTTCTCTCTTTTTTTTTCTTTTCTTTCTATTTTTTGGATGTTAAGTGTTTCTTCTTAGAGACATGATTTGCAAATGTTTTCTCCTATTCCCTAGGTTGCTATTTCATTTTGTTGATTGATTCTTTGGCTGTACAGAAGCTTTTTGGTTTGATGTAGTCCATTTATTTATTTTTGCTTTTGTGTTTAGCGTCATATACCAAAAATCATTGCCATAAACAATGTCAAAGAAAACATTGTCTTATTTTAGGAATTTTATGGTTTCAGGTCATATGTTTAAGTCTTTAGTCTATTCTGAATTTGTGTGTGTGTGTGTGTGTGTGTGTGTGTGTGTGTGCTGTGTAAGATAAAGTTCTAATTATACTGTTCTGTATGTGGATATCCAGTTTGCCCAATAACATTTATTGAACAAATTATCTTTTCCTCATTATGTACTGTATTAATCAGCTTGTGTGTCATTGTGGAAGAGAAATTGACTGAGACATATTTACAGAAGAAGTGATTTATTAGGAGCTCATGATCACAAGATCACAGTCCATAATGACAGTGGGCAAGAATGGAAGTGTCAGACAGCACCTCCATGGCAAGATGACCTCATGTCATGGTGGATCCAGAGAAAGAGATACCAGAACTGTAGATCTGGGTAAAAATCTCCAGAGGTCCACCCCCAGTGATCTACTTCTGGAAAGGTAGATCCTGTCTCCCAAAGTTCCATAACCTCCCAGGACAGCACTGCCAACTGGGACCCAAATATTCAAACAAATGAACTTTGGGGGATATTTTAGATCCAAAAAATAACATTTTTGGTACTCTTGTTGAAGATTATTTGACCATGTATGCATGGGTTTGTTTGAGGGTCCTCTGTTCTATGTGTGTTGGTCAAAGTGATCTGTGTGTGTGTGTGTGTGTGTGTGTGTGTGTGTGTGTGTGTGTGTGTTGTTCTTGTGGTTTTGACAGTGCCACACTATTTTGATTGCTATAGCTTTGTAGTATACCTTGAAATAAGAAAGTGTGATGTCACCAGATTTCTTCTTTCTCAATTGATTTGGCTATACTATGTGGAGACTTTTGTGCTTCCTTATGAATTTAGAATTATTTTTTTTATTTCTGTGAAAAAATACTACTGCTTTTCTACATCTGTTGAGATGATCATATGATTTTTAATCTTTCATTCTGTTAATTCATTATTAAAGAGGCTCATTGAGCAATAAAGAGGAAAGAGACAATTTCACCATTAAAATAATACATATAAAAATAAGGAATTTAATAAATAACTAGAAATCCTTTCTAAGAAAACAATCTAGAGCTAAAGATGCAAAACTCAATGGAGATCTTTAACAGCAGACCTGATCAAGCAAAAGAAAGAATCAATGAACTTGAAGACAAGCCATTTCAAATTATTTGAATTACTCAATCAGAACAAAAAAAAAAGTGAAGAAAGGCCCTACATGATTCATACTATACCACCAAGCAAAACAGTTTCTGAATTATGAATGTTTCAGAAGTAGCAGAGACAGAGAAAATATAAGAAAGCTTATTAATGCATAGAAATAAATGTAAGGCTTCTAAGCAACCAATCAGTCAAAGAAGGAATCAGAGAGTACTTTGAGACCAAAATGGAAATATAACATACCAAAACTTATGTGATGGAGCAAAAGTGTTTCAAAGAGGGAATTTTACAATGATATATGCCTATATTAAGAAAAAGTGAATATCTCAACTAGACAACCTAGGTTATAGCCTAAGCAACTTGATAAAGAATAAAAGGAAACAAACAAAAAACCTAAGTGAAAGTTAGAAGAAGTAAAAATAATGCTCAAAACAAAAATAAGTGAAATAGAAACTAGAAAATCAATAGACAGGATCAATGAAATAAATCATTTGATTTTTTAAAAAATAAACTGACAAGTCATTAGCTAGATTAAGGAAAAGGAACACTTGAATAAATAAAATCACAGATGATGAGAAATAAATACTGGTACTGCAGAAATAGAATCATAAGAGGTGACTATGAACAGTTATATAACAAAAATGTGTAGCCTCTGATCCTCTTAGATTACTCAGTTGTGCTGATCTCATTGATTTGAATCAGGTGGAGAGAAGTGATCCTCTTTTTGTTTTTATTTTTTAGTTTTATTTTTTGAGACAAGTTCTCACTATGTTTTCCAGGCTAGTCTTGGTCTCACAATCCTACTGCCTTGGCCTCCTGAATGCTGGGATTACATGCATGTACCAACAAACCCAGCATAGAAATGTTCTTCTTGAGCAATATGCTGCAAGGCTGGGAGAGCTGACACTCATTCTGCTCATACTTTCCACCATGGGAGAAACTGCAGGCCAAGGTGTTCCTCTTGGCACTGAGTGTCACCTTGACAAAGAAGTGATGATAGTAAAATGAACTATCCTTCTTTCCCTCTTCCATGTAACTATTCTTAGATGTCTTATTAGGATGGAGTTTGCTACTCTGAGTATTTAATAAGGCTTTCCGAATTTGTATCTCTATACTTTTATGACCCCATTATTATGTATGTTGACATTTTATTGGCAACGGGCTCTTCTAAGGATGTAGTATAATTTGATGATATGAAACACGGATTACAATGCAGAATGCTTTCCTAAAAAGTGTGGCAGAACTGAGAGGCTATTTTATAATGTAGGAATGTGACTATTGAGTCTTACGAAGCTAAGCCATTCAAATGTGCTCTGAATTCTATCAAGAGGGACCTATTTTTTTCTCCCATCCCTACTAGATAAAGTGATGTTTTCCTTTCTTCTTATTGCCTTGTTCCTTTCTAATCTTTCCCTGCATTTATAGATCCTGCCATGAGATTCTTCATAATTCCCTCCCTGCTATAGTCATCTACAGAAGTCCCTCATTCCTTGAGTATTTTAGCTTTTGCCTCATTGTCATTCTTATCAACACTACTCTCTGTCATTCCTCTTAGTAATTTCAATACCAACCTTGATGATACTGTTGAACATTCAGCTTCCTAACTTCTTTATGAATAAATTCATTTATCTCGCATCAGATATCTACCTCAAAGGTCCTATCAATTACTACACTCTTTCCATAATCTCGTTTTTTGACTGCCAACAACTTTAACTTTCCAGCTGGTGTCCTGAGCCCAAAACAAATAAAAACAAACAAGCAAACAAACCCAACAAATTCAGTTTTGTCTGTCACCCCTTACCTCATTTCATACTCTCATTTCTCTCCTTATCCATCTTAGATTCCCTAATAGGAGTTACAAACATCACTTTGTATGCATCCTCATTTCCCTTGTCCATTTCTCTTTTACTAACGTAGGAGTCAGAGTTTAAACTCATTCAGAGTAATTCCAGTGTTTGTGTTCTTAATCACTACAGTATACATATATTATCTCATTTGAGTCTTACAACATATCTGTAAAAGTAAATTTAAACAAATCAAAACAAGAAACAAACCAGAAGCTTGGAGATACTAAGTCAGTCTTTCAGGGTCATAGTGGTGAAGCAATTTTAAACTCTCCCTGCTTTGTGCCTGAAACTAAGCAGCTGAACTTCTATGGGGAGCAATCCATGTTGACCCCTTTCGCTTTACATTCATGATCATTCCAACTGGAACTTTAGTGCTTTCAGACAGACTTAAACATCCTTAATCTTGAAACATTCTGTTTCACTTCTTCCAATACCTCTGTTTTTCCTCATGTGTCAATCCCTTTTTCATTTTCAGTTTCTATGGATGATATTGATTTATATTGCTCTGAGATCATGAAAGAATCAGCAAAGATTGTTCCCAGTGTCCTGTCATGTCTACTACGTCATCTGAATGGACAGCCACATACTTGACCTTCTCTGCCCTTAATATGAATCAGCTGGCTGTGTTTCTATGCATTCAGCTACTCCAGCATTCACGAGTTCACCAGATCCTCATCTAAGTAATTTGTCTTCATCTCGTCTCTGTTGCCTCACTGAGTTTTCCTTCTCACTGAGTCATCTCTAGTCCTGTAATTTTTCCTATGAAAACCAGGAAATAGTACTTTTTTTAACTCATGTCCCTCCCCAGCTTCTGTATTTGTGTTCTTTTTCTTTACAATAAAACCCTTTAAAATAGTTATTGATATCCACTGTATCTTGGTCTTCTCTTCCCATTTTCTTTTGTTCTTATAGGATTTTAGCTCTATTCCTCCAACCAAGTCAGCAGCTGTACCACCCTTGCATCTGATCTAGTCTGATCTCAGAAGCAGGATCAGTCTAGGTTAGTCCTATGATGGGAGACTGCATGGAAATACAGGGGGCTGTAGGCTTGGGAGAAGGACCTGACATCCCACTCCTCAGTCAGCTACTGAAAACCCTATGAATAGCAGAGAACCACTGACAATAGTCCCAGGATGGCACAGTATTGGGTAATGTTTCCTTCTGTTGTACAAGGGTCGATATGAGTGGGACTGAAGTCCACAGCACCTAACAACAACAAACTCCACCCAAAGTAATTCTTTACTTTTAAAAATAATTCCTTTACATGACTTCAACATCTGGATTCTCTCTTAGTTTTATTTCTACCTCTCCTATATATCATAGTGCTTGAAATCTCCTACATTGTCCCTTATTGTTTTGTTTGTTTGTTTCTTTCTTTCTTTTGTACTGGGGGTTTGAAACCTGGGTGTCCACATACTATGCAAGTGCTCCACCACAGAGCTTCAATCTTATCTCTTATTTTATGTTTTATTTTGAGAAAGGAGCTCCCTAGTTGCACAGGCTGCCCCTGGCCTTGAACTCTGAATCCTCCTGCCTAAGCTTCCCGAGTTGCTGGAATTACAGGTGTGTGTCATGGAACCCGCACTCGCTCTTTCTTTCACTGCATTCCTTTCTTTAGCTGTGATTTAGTCTCAAATCTTGGAAAAATTCATCTTTCTTGCTATTCCAAAATGTTTGAAGCCATCTTTGATTTACTTGTTACATGCATAGAAACCACTTTAGGGGAGCTCCTTTTGGTCCTCCTTTAAGCATATAATAAGAATTTAGAATTTTATCAACGTTTATGTCCTTCATTTCTAAGATCAAATGCTATTTCTCCAGTACTTAGAACTGCCAGCCGATTCGGTGTTCTGGTAAGGGCTGGTGTCTGCTTCTAGGTTGGTACCTTGTTGTGTCTTCACATGGCTAAAGAGCTGAAACAGCAAAAGGACCTCCCTATTTCCCTATAGCCCTTTTGTAAGGTTGTTAGTCCCATTCATGAAGCCTCCATTCTCACGACTTAATCAACTCCTGGGGCTCCATCTCTTAATATTATGAAACTAGGGTTTAAGTTCCAACATTTAAATTTAGATGTGACATAATTTTAAATAAGAGCATCTGTGACGGTCCATATTAACTGACTGTATTAATTTTCTATTATTCTGTCCTATATTCACTCTGCTTTGCCATGGTCTCCTTCTTCCTGGAACATACCAAGCTTTCTTTTGCCTCATAAACTATATCCAGACTTTAACCTTGATCCATATCATATTTTCTCCCAAATACCCTTGTGGCTCATTCCCATGCAATCTTTGTTTTCTGGGAAAATATCATCTTATCAGTTAGATTTTCTTTGACCAAATTTGAGATAATAAACCTTTTCATCATAGTTTCAAAATCTGTAGCAATTCTCAACATAGTAAATATTTACTTATTTTCAAATGAATTTTACCACCAGTAGATGTAAAATTCATATAAGTAGGAAATGTTTTAAAGTTTATTGCTGTTTCTCCCACACTTAGAACTGTGTCTAGGATAAAAAAAAGACACTTAAATACATACCTGTTTGATGCATGAATGAAAGAAGGAGCCTGGAAAATCTCATATATTTGACAACCTAAATCAAGAACATGATCTGGGGTTTAACTCAGTTGGTAGAGTGCTGCTCCGTGCTCTTTGAGGGCCTGGTTTGATCCCCAGCACCGCAAAAACAGGAGAAAGACTTGGTATTCCACTCCAGAAGCAATCCCAAAACAATCAGCAATTGAAATCCCTACGAGGGTAGCTATGAATCAGACCTAAGTCGACTGTAACTAACAACAACAATAACAACAACAACAACAAATCAAGAATAAAAATATTGAAGTTGTCTATGGCTCAACTTTCAGCAGTACTAGAGAGATCAACAGAAATAGTTATTATACACAGTTCAAAGAGCAATGTTTGAGCCATACAACTAAATGCCATGAAGACAGCACAGATGATAAGCACTAGAATTGATTTTTAAAATGTCCCATAACATTGGAGTCATATTCTCTATTATCAGTTAAATAATCCAGAAAATTGAAGTGAAAGTATGAACTGGATACTTATAAGGGGTTATTATTATGGAGTGAAAGCTTGGATATAATTATAAAAACTCATCCAGACCATTAAGGGAGAGCTTTGAAAAACTTGTTATGCCCTTTTCCACTTTTCACTATTTTTGCTGTAATTTTTTTTTCCCAGTACTGAGCGATCAAACCCAGGGTGTTCCACCACTTCCACCAATGAGCTGCACCTCCAGCCCCTTTTATTTGTTTTACTCTGAGACCATCTCTTCTTAAGTAGCACAGGCTGTCTCTCACCTCAAACTCACAATCTTCCTGCCTCAGTCTCTTCAGTCACAAGATTACAGTTATCCGCCAGGGCACCAGGCTTTCCTTCAATGTTTTATAAATGAGTTTTTAAAAGTTTATGTTCAAACTGTCATCGTGTTTTTTAAGTTTCATTCTGTCTAGAGTCACAAGATGACACATAGGATGTCTGTCTTAATCTCTGTCTTTGGATCTTATCACTGTCTCCTTGGGCTTGACTATCACATTGTCTTTTCTTTTCTTTTATTTCTTTCTCTTTTCTTTTCTTTGCTTTCTTTCTTTTCTCTCCCTTTATTAGTAAATGATGGTCAGGTACAGAGTAATACAGCATTGTTTTTTTCTGTCATGTATCCATTGCATCACTTCTGGCTACACTTCCATTAACCCACAAGGTTTATGGAGCCTTATGGCTAATATGTAGTAAAACTCAAATGCATATTTGGGTTATATTCCCCTGTTTTTCCAATGTGCTCATAATGTCCTTTGTTTCTTAACTCACTTGGTCAATGATTTGTCCTTTGATTTTCCTTTGTTCTGCACCCATTGCTGTTTGCCAGGATCATTTATTCCTGAACCATCCCATCTCGTGGGAGCTCTAGCCTCACGAGAGATCTACTTCTCTTCCTTGGATTAGGAAGGAGGATAAGCACTTCATTAAAAAATGGAGGCAGATGTGAGTAACTGCCTTCAACTTACAACTTGCTGTTCCTAGTCATTTGAGAACTTTGAATTTACCACAAAGGGTAAGACATGACTTTGGTAGAATTTTTTTCCTGGTGGGAGGGGCAACCTCTGATCACTATCTATATCTGCTTTACTAATCATTCATTAAATACTCTTATTGTGACCATTCCTCGAGTTAAAAAGTTTCCCAATTGTCTTTAAAAAAAAACATACATTTTACTTTCCAATATGAATCATCCATTTTTATCAAAAATACATTTTATGAATACCTGTTACAGTGCACAGAAATGAATAAAACATTTTCCTGCCCTGAGGAGTTTTTTTTTTTTTAAGAAAGACAAAAATTCAATGAATAATTACAAGAGCAATAACTATTACAGTATTGAATGTGTGTACAGAAAACTGGAGAGAAGAGGAATCAAAATTATTTGATGTAGACATAGAAGATCTCAAAGAAATGGTATTTGTACTGTTTAATGGAAAATGAATCCTACTCATTGAATTGTTTCCCAGTTTTCCATATTCATTTAGACATAATAGTGAATGTGATCAAAGGCAATGTGCTCACATTTGTAATTGTATTTTGTATATTTGTATATTGTATATTGTACATTGTATATTGTATATTTATATATTGTATATTGTATTTGTATATTGATGATTATATTTGGTCTCTGATAACAGTTCCAGATTTCTCCCAGCCCCCAATCTTCACTTGTCCCACTTATGACTGAAAGGCAGAAATCTGCACTGTGGCTGATACAATAAAACTGTGACCCCAGATTTCTTATTTAAACTTGTAGTTTCTCATGGGTGATACACACCAAAACGCTGCTCTCCCAGGATGTGAACTTTCATTGGTGGAGCCAGAGGGGTCTGTGCAAATCTTGGACAATGACCACTGTTACTGCACTGACTGGGTCCACTCAGAAAAACATATTGAAATGGAGGTGAGTGTGTGTGACAAGGACATCCAGTCCAAATTATGGAGAAAGTAGCCATTCTTTGACTATGACATCTTGTTATTATTAATAAATTGCTTTGTAACACCTTTCAACTGATCAAGAGAAATCACTAAGCTGTGATATCATGTTTTTAAATGACTCATATTCATCAGATAGACTTACCTGCCAGAAGAAATAAAATTCTTATGATTCTGAATTTATATTAATCTTTTAAGGAGTAACGAGAAAATATTGACAAGAGCATAATATTTGGACTCAAAGGACATGAGTTTGATTCTGTGTTCCAAGATGGATCATTTATGTAATACTGAACAACCCACTTAAATGTACTGAGCCTCAATTTAGGTATATGTACCATGAAATTGTGTAAACTGAGGATTACTCATTATTTTTGAGTTTTTCGTATTATAACAAGATTAATGTACAGTGCTTGTGTTTTGCCTTTTTTTTTTCTGACTTCCTTCCTGAGAAGAGCTAATTCCATAGTACTTTTACTTGTCTTTTTCCTAATTCATCATGAACTTCTCTGGTGAATTGGGAATTTTACAGTTGCATTCTTAAGGTACAATATATGATCAGTGGACTGCTGAATTTTCTGGAGAGTTTCAGAGTGTTTATTTACTTGTTATTTTAAGAGCATTTTTTTTTCAGGCTTTGGGTGTGATAAGACCCAAGGACTAAACCAATTATGATTTTTCAAAGAAAAGTAGAAAGGAGAGAGAAAGAAAATATCTTTGCACAGTATAAGGAAAATGCTCCCCAGGGACAAAAAATTGATGACATATGTTTGTGATCAGTTGACCTCATGCTGCTCTTGTGCAGTAAGGGGACCTACTGTACTCTGGCTCTGGAGAGACCCCTGGGAGGGCAGCCCTAGGGACTGTAGTTCCTGTACCCTGCTGCTGCTTGTTCCAAGGACAGCTGCTCTGAGTGCAGCCAATATAAAAAAATAATTTTGTAGAGTCTGAGCTTCACATAGAGACCAGGGCTTATTTGAGACTAGATTGTTCATTCATTGCACAAATATTTATTTAGTTCCTACTATGTGTTAGGAATTTTGTTGTTGTTGTTAGGTATCACTGAGTTGCGCCTGACTCATAGCTACTCTCACAGGGTTTTCAATGGCAAATTGTTTCAGAATTGCTTTGGGAGTGGATTGTCATGTCCTTCTCCCAGTGTCAGGAATAGTAGGAGACAAAACACAAAAATTTCTATCCTCATGGAATTTATATGACAGAAATATTAATATAAGCCTTTGCTATGAATAAAAATCTTTGTTGGTTCACTGTATTTTTATTTCTTCTTCCATTACCCCTCAATGGATTTTTCTGGGGTTATCAATAAAATAACCATATGAGCATTCTCATTGTATTTCTATTGATGGAGGTAGTCATGTTGGAAGCACCTAGGGGTAGAAGTTGTCCTATCTGTTACCAAATAGTTATGTGATCTGAAGCCTAGCACAAAATCAGAGCCAGCCCCCCAAAGAGATAGGTTCTTTGAACAATTATATCCCCTTCCTTTTTCTGAATTTATGTGATTTATGCTGTATCAGGCAAAGGGAAGAAAGTTCTCTCCTCCTGAAATTAACTTCTTCATAGAATCATACCTCATAATGAAACTCTCCCTATTTCTCTGCAGCATGGATGGTGGCCACAGCCACATCCAGGCCTCTGTATCCTGGGTCTGTTCAGTAAGACCTTTTGGGACCTGAACTCAGGACATGCTTCAATTAGAATAATCTGTCATTCAATTGAAACACAATCCTGTTCAGTATTTCTCAGGGAACACCACTCCACAGAGTTTAGAATCAGGTGTTTCGACTAATGGAAGACAAAACATTTTGAGCTTCCTACAGTAATAGCGCAACTATTATCTTTTCAGATATTAGAATAGCTCAAACAGTGTGGCTAAGTCTTAGAACTCTCTCCAATATCTATCTCTTCCTTTTCTTTAGTAATAGATCCTACAAATTATAGCTGGATAGATAGCTGCCCCAAACCAAGGCAACATTTTCCATTTTGTCTTGCTATCGGAGCAGCCAGGTAACCAAGGCCTAGCCACCAAAGGGAAATGATATTAACAACTTCTAGTAGAGCCTTTAAAGGGAGGGCATGGAGGGCATGTTCTGTTTTAGACATCCCTGCAACATTCTCATGACTGAATGAGGACCCAGTGAACATGCTGGTAGGGCATCTTCAACTTCAGATGGGCCATGTCCTTGTGGGCAGTGAAGTGGCATTGAAAACAGATTTTGAGTCTCATCCTCTGTGGAGCTGCCACACCAGTCCTGAACTACCTACCCAAACTTAGATGTCAAATCTATACCATTGATGTTTATGGCTTTTTGCTTTAATAGCTTATCCCAAATAATATACAGGTAGATGACTCAGGTAATATACATAAAAATGTCACATTATCAATAGCTTTCTTTGTGTTACTCTAGCAATATTCCATGTGAAAGTATATGTTCATATGTGTATGTGTGTGTATTTATGTAAGCATTTATATGGCAGACCAATGGCACATAACAACAATGACAAAAATTCTCTGAATGGGAAATCATTTAGGAATGACTAGAAAGAGTTTAGGTTTTGTTTGTTTGTTTGTTTGGTTGGTTGTTTTTCTGAGACAAAGTTTTGCTATATAGCTTAGACAGCCCTGAAACTTGTGATTCTTCTACCTCAGCTCTTGGGGACTGGGATTACAGGTGTGAACCACCATATAGAATGAAGGGTATAGTTTTTGAAATTTTCATTTCTGCAGGGTGCAGTGGCTCATGCCTATAATCCCAGGAACTCCAGAGACAGAGGCAGGAGGATCAGAGGTTTGAAGCCAGAGACAGCCTGCATAGCTTAGCAAGACCCTATTTCAAGATAAAAAAATTAAAAAAGGGGCTGGGCCTGCAGCTCAGTGTCAAATGCTTGCAAAATTACGCACAATGCACTGAATTCAGCCCTGCCTTGCTGTACTGAAAAAAAAATCCATTTCTTTTCTTTGAAAGAGAGGTTTAAAAATAGTGAAAAAGGAAGCATCTTATTGAACATGAAATTTACATAATTTCATAAATTGTTATTCTGTCATCAATAATAACATTTTTTACAATCCATCATTACTGAAAGTTAAACTAAAGTAAAAGAGGTTTGAAAATTGAATAAAGTAAAATTATTGCATTGTAGATATTTCAATATTGAATTTCTTGATTTTAGACATTTATTTTCTTAGCAATAATAATACAACCATGCTTACATTTGGTTGCCAAATTCATCTGTAAAAATGTTTGTGAACAAACAGGAAAATTTAAATTCCTCAATATTAACTGAATAATAACTTGATGAAGATTATAAAACTGACTAGAATTTTTTTTGCTTAGCAGCGATGTCACTGTGAAATGTGAACATAACACTTCACGTGTTACTATTTGTTGTGAAGTGATTTAATAAATGTTTAAACAAGTCATTACCACATTGACAGTATTTCTTATCATGGAGTTGCAATTTTGATATTGATTGTCACACTAGGCTTTCCATCACCTTCTTCTATCCTGCAAATATAGGAACACACAAGCATGACCCTGCATTAGCTGTGGGTGTCTGTTGTTGAGTCTTCCTCTCTTGTATAACAAAGAAGGAAAGACAATCAGTCCTCCTTCCCATGCTGAGGGGGCAGCAGGAGAGGTGGTAGCATGTCTAGTACATGCCTAACTGCTAGGAGAATGCCAGGCTACTGTCTTTGGAGGATAATATTTTTTCTTATATACAAGTAACTACAATAGTTGTCAGGAAAGCTCCTTCTCCATTCATCCATTAGGTTACCAACCTAAAACAAAAGAATAAGTATAGCTCAGCCTTCTGGATCTTCAGAGCGAAGGACCCAATCTTGGTGTCATGAACAAATAAAGCTAAATAAAATCTATGCCATGGAATAAATGTTTTGTGTTGTCCTAATGTTTTTGTGTTGACATTCTAATTCCTAAGGCAATGGTATTAGGAGGTGGAGGTTTTGGGAGTAATTAGATCATGAGGGTGGTGCTTTCATGAGTGGATTTAGTGGTCTTATGGAAGAAACCCTTTCCACCATGTGGGAGCACAATGAAAAGGCACATCAATGGACTAGGAAACAAACCCTTACAAAACACTGAATCTGCTGGTATCTTGGGTTTGGATTTCCCAGCCTCTAGAACTGTAAGAAATAAATTTCTTTTGTTTATAAGCCAATCCGTATGCAATATGTTACTATGGCAGCCTAAATAGAATATGTGGCACTTCTTTGTTTAATAATAATCATAAGCAACTATCATGTGCCTAGTAAATAATGAACTCAATACATGCTACCTCTGTACTCTTGAAATTTACAGTTGAGTGTTAGGCATACATACTTGTTTTCAGCTTCTTGTAATATGCATTTCCTCGGAGGAGATCCGATTCATTGGTGAGCCTCAGGGTACTCTGCCAGGAATTCTTCCCATTGACCTTCATCAGTGAGAAAAGTTGTGATCTGAGTATGGTGTAGTATCTTTAGTCTATACAAACTTAGGTGTGGAGGGTCTCTTTGCTACACAGATTTGCTTGAAGACAGTCTCCCAAGTAGATAGCAGTTCAGTTTTTGCTTCAAAACTCTTTATAAGAGTATCATGCTAGATGTATTTTACAATTTATTTATATGATTATAAAAGGAAATGATGTCAGTATGTCACAGTTTGATCTGAATAGATGTATATTTAATCCTAATGACCACTCATTTCTCTCTAAATTGTGACAATTTAAGGAAATATATCAAAATCTTATTCAGGGACTAGTTTTGATTTTTGATACCTAACTCTTTTCCCAATTGAAAATCAGTACAATTCTTCATCTCAAGTTTTCTGTCATTCTTCCTACTCTCCACTGGTATTGTTTGGATCTAATATCCCCAAATGTTATATGTTTGAATGATGGGTCCCAGTTGTCCTGGAAGGTCATGGAATCTTAGGAGGTAGGATCCAGATTGGCAAAAGTGAGTTTCTAGGGGCAGGCCTTTGGAGGTGTTTACCTGGATCCCTGGATCCAATAGGTTCTCTCTGCTTTTGTTCTGCCATGCCACGAGGTTATCTACATCAACCATGGGCCATGCTGCTGCCATGCCTGCTCCACCTACAACTATGAGCCCCCAATAAATACCTCTTTCCCACAGAAGTTTGCTTCCATTGATTTCTCTGCCACAGCAATGTACTACCTGAATAATAATGCACTTTAAGCCCCCCCTTTTTTCTTTGCCACAGGTGTTGTCCTTCCCAGCAAGAATTTCTACTATATTTTGGATTTTTTTCTCTATTTTCTTTGACTAGCAGGAGAAAAACATAGCTTTTTCTTGTATATTTAAGAACAAAGTTTCACCTTCAAATAATAGTTTTCAAACAAGAATGATTTTTATTCTCATAGGAATCATTTGACAAAGTCTTGGGACATTTTTGGTTGTCATAGCTAAGGGAAGAGACTGTGGCTGGCATCTAATATATAGGTGCCAAAGATTCTTGACAATCTTCTTACAATACAAAGGATAGGTCTCCACAGGGGAAAAACATGACATCACATGTCAATAGGGCTGATCCTGGTATAGTTTTACTGAAATTAATTGAAAGTTTATTGATTTTTAATATTTTCTAACAATACCTTTTTAGAGGCCGATAAATGTATGTGTGTGTGTATACACACACACACACACACACACACACACACACACACACACATATATATATATATGTCCAATTATAGCCACATAAAATATGGGTTACTGAAGAGGTTTAGTATGCTTTCTTTTTTCATTGGTTTAGTTCTCTATAAATAGTAGAATGTTTGTCTGTATCGGGCACTGAAAGTAACACAATAATAATAAGTCTTTGTCTCTGGCTTTATCATCAAAAATCTGTACCTGTCAATTAAAGTAATTATAGTTTAAGGTAAAAACTCCTTGACCATATGAGAACAGATAGAAAGGACCAGAGGAACTTGGAAAGACTGGTTAGTTTTGGCTGAAGAGATGTAGAAAGGATAATTGAAGAGTTGTCATGGGAGGTGAGTCTTGAAGCGTGCTACAGTAGGGGAATAGTGGAGAAGTGAGAAAAGAGAGGACAAACCCCTGGGGCAGGCTCAAGGGGTCAGTGGTGGCCAAGCTTGGCTTGAGGGAGGAACATGAAGATCAATACAGAGAAATGTGGTCAGAAAAGTTCTTTGTTCCCTTACACAGGTGTTAATGGCAAAGACCAAATTTATATGTTCACCTTGGAAATATATCAGGATTATTATAACAGTGTTTTATTTTTCTAAACAAAAACTATTCCAAACTTCCATTTTGTACATTGGACACAATAGATTTTTTTTTATAGCAATCTAAGCTTGTTTGACACTGTTCTGAATTTTCATGGGTGTTTTTATTGCTTTTCCATCAGCTGAGCTTCTTCATAATCAGCAGGCAGAAATTTTCTTCCCCATTTTTGAATCTGAAAATTCACCTTGAATATGCACATTCTCACAGCTTCAGGGGTCACAGTAACCTAAAAATGCACAATTTAGAGGAAGGCTTAGTGACTCATTCCACTGTTGAAAGTGAAAATAAATTCCAACCTGAAACAATAAAATCTGATAGAAAACACATTTCAGAAGACCTGTGAGAATGTGACATTGTAATGAAGGGGCAATATCCAAAGGGTATCTCAGGGCAGTATCTCAGGGTCCAGGAGGGCCATCACATGCCCCTGAGGGCTCAACTTAAAACTGCTGGTTCCTGGTCCCCTCTCTATAATGAATATATTGAATCAGAATGGGAAAGGAAACAAGAGGAAATCATCATTTGTTCTAGAAGATGGAAGGGACAGAGTGCTTAGGCTTTGGTTAGATGTGTGTAGATATGATAGCCAAATCCCTGTATGATACACCTGATCCCAAAGACGTAGCCTTGTGTTGATAGGTGATGACTGAGAGAAAAGGCGGAATTATGTACAAAAAACAGGATGGAGATGAGAGGAGCTACAGGGGATATAAAGAAAAATATTTATTTGTTATTAGCATTACTGAGAACTGTTGGGGTCTGGCTCCGGCCCAAAGGTTCAGAATCTGGTCTCAACACTAGGTGAATCCCAGGACTCTTGGTGGTAAAGTGAGAGCTGGTCATTGGCACCAAAAAGGACGTCAGGAGCCTTATTACTGCAAAAGAAAAAGGTTTTATTAAACTGCTCCTGAAAACAAGGGCAGGAACAAGGCTGGAGACATCCTGGATGTCATGGTCTGCGCTGACCTTGCTTCTCACAGCTCACCTTCTCTACCCTCCTCCTCCCCAGGTGTGGGGGTGGGGGGATTTGGAGAGCGCTTTGTGTCTTGATAGACGCCTTCTGTTCTTTGGGGCCCCTGGGCTTGACATGGCATTTTGATAGAAGGTCCGGTCAGTTGGAGATCCAGAGTAGGGAACAATAGTCCAAGTTGATGGGTCCGGGTGACCAGTGGAGTACACGAGGGTGGAGATGAAAGGAATACTGGTCACTGCCTATTTAAATACCCTCCTGGAGGGTGGTGCCTAGGGAATATTCAATCAGGGCAGGGGTCATGGCTGGGGCACTTTCATGCAAATGGGGGCTTGAGATTTTGGAACTTTGATAGGTGGGTAGGGAACAGGCCAGGCCAATCAAGACTGTTCCCTATTGACCAATTGGGTGGCCCCGGGTAGCCAGTCAGATTGAAGGAGGCAACCCCCGACCCCTGACCGGGGCTGTTTGGGGGCCATCTTGGGCAACTCTAAGGGAAGGATAGGAGAGAAGGGCCCAAGTGTGGGGCAAAGGTGACCTGTTGCCATCTTGCTCCACAGGGTTTAATGAGGGAAAAAGACCAGGATGTAGGCTAAAGGTCACCGGCCCCAGAGGACAGCAGTCAGCCCCCCAAGAGGGCCAGGCGGGCCTTTTTCTTGATGATACTCTCTTTTACCTCCCAAGGCTCTTACTCCCTGGAGGATAAATGTTAGCCCTCCAGGGAGATTGGGCCAGCCTCCACCTCAGGGGGCACACTCTAGGGTTCCCCTACATCTTCTCCTACAGAGAACTACTATTTTTAAAAATAAATATATTAATTCTACTGTAAAAGTAGAAATGTAGATGTCTACTTGTTGATGATGAAATTCGTTTTTGGGATTTGCCTGTACATAATTACAAAAATGGGCTTGGGTTTAGCTCAGTTGGTAGAGTACTGCATTCTCTGAGGACTCAAGTTAGATCCCCAGCACCATAAAAATGGGAGGACATGGTAATCCATTCCTGAAGCAATCTCAAAACAATCAGTCATTGAAAACCCTATGAAGGGCCACTGTGAGTCAGACTCAGCTCGATGGCACCTACCAGCAACAACAATTACAAAGTGATGTTTATGGATTCTGAGTAAAAGCGACATTAGAGACATGTAAGCTATACTGTAATCTTTTGTTGAGCTAGTTAAAATGTTTACTAATCCTCCTATTTTCAGAGAGATTCTACCTACCTCTATCTTGAAATGGGTAGAAATCTAAGGTTATAGTCACTTGAATAACTTTCTCTCAACTTTTCCTATTTAAAAAATTTTTATTCTCTATGAAACAATCCCCAATCTGCCATTGAAAACTCTGAATAGCAGAGAAGCAGTATCATAGTGATGGACATGGCACTGTGTTGAGTAGTGTTTCTTTCTGTTGGATATAGGGTCACTATGAATCAGACCCAACTGACAGCACCTAACAACAACAATGTATAAATTTTATGTATATTTGTTTTATGAAATGTAAATATTTTCCTATTTGCTTATAGTATTTGTCTTATTTTGTTGTTTTTATATAATTTTTCTTTTCATTAAATTTATTGTCAATTAAACATAAAATCATTAAAATTAAACATACTAATGCGGTTGTTGTTGTTGTTAGGTGCCGTCGAGTCGGTATGTGACTAGTAGCAACCTTCATAGGGTTTTCAATGGCTGAGTGCTTCGGGATTGCCTTGGGAGTGGATTGCCAGGTCCTTCTCCCATTTTGGGGGTGCTGGGAATTGAACTGGGGGCCTCAGAGACTGCAGCACAGTGCTCTACCAACTGAGCTAAATCCCAGCCCACTAATGGGGTACCATGTAATATTTCAGTACATGTATACATTGTATAAGATTTAAATCAGTTTATCATATCTAATTCCTCACTTATTATTTCTTTATGGTGAAAACTTTCAAAATGCTTTCTTCAAGATTTTTGAAATTTATACAATAGCTTATCATTTCCTACAGACACCTTATTGTGCAATACCCCACTGGAACTGCTTACTTCTCTATAACTGTAAGTTAGCACCAAAGGATCAATTTTTCCCCATCCCTTCCTCCCCACTGTTCTACCTGGCCTTGGGTTACCACCATTTTACTCTTGACTTTTGTAAGATTAAAGTTTTTAGACTCTACATATGAGACAAATCATGTGGCACATGTCTTTCTGTGTCTAGTTTATTTCACTTAATATAATGATCTCCAGTTCCATTTGTGTTTTTACATATGATAGGATTTCATTCCTTTTTATGGCTGAATGGTGCTATTGTATATATGCACTACATTGTTTTTATCCATTCATCAGTGACAAAAACTTAGATTGTTTTCAGTTTTGGGTTACTGTGAATGGTGCCACAACAAACATAATATTAAACATCTTTCTTTGATATATTGATGTAATCCCCTTTGGATATTTACCAGAAGTGGGATTGCTAGATCATTTGGCAGTTCCAGTTTTAATTTTTTGAGGAATCTCCATACTGTTTTCCATATGGCTATACTAATTTACAACCCACCATCATTGTCCAAGTGTCTTCTTTTCTCCATCTTCTTGCCAGTACTTACTATCTTTATTCTTTTTGATGACAGTAATTCTTACTGAGGTGAAATGATATCTCATTGTGATTTTAATTTGCTTTGCATTTTCTTGATAATTAGTGTCATTGAACCTTTTCTTCATATACCTGTTGACCATTTACATGTCTTTTGAGAAATGTCTGTTTAGGTCTGTTGCCCATTTTTAAATTGGGTTGTTTTTCTGCTATTAAGTTGTGTCATATCCTTATATATTCTGAATAACAAGCCCATCAGATGTATAGTTTGAAAATATTTCCTCCCATGCTGTAGGTTGTGTCTTCTCTCTGGTGATTGTTTCCTTTCCTATTCAGGAGGTTTGTAGTTTGATGTAATCCCATTTGTCTATCTTTGCTTTTATTTCCTGTGCTTTGAGTTCTCATCCAGAAAATCCTTGTCTATTCTAGTGTTTGGAAGCATTTCACCTATACAGTTGCATAGTTTCAAGTTTTACATTTACATCTTTAATCCATTTTGAGTTGATTTTTGCAGTTGATAATGGCTAGAGGTCTAATTTCATTCTTCTCCACGTGGATATTCAATCTTCCCAGCATCACTTATAGAAAAGACTGTTCTTTCCCCAACATGTATTCTTAGTATCTTTGTTGAAAATCAATTGGCTGTAGATGCATTGGTTTATTTCTAGAATCTCTATTCTGTTCCATTGGTCTCTCTGTGTGTATTTATGCCTATTCCATGCTGTTTTATTCCTATAGCTTTGTAGTATATTTTAAAATTAGCTAGTGTGGTGCCTCCTGTTTTGTTCTTTTTGCAACAAATGGCAAAGGACTTTTGACACACTATTTCTATTGTGTTCATCCATTGAAAACCCTATGAATAGAAGAGAAGCACTAATAACACTGTTTTGCCTGTTGTACACAGGGGTGTTATGAGTCGGACACCAACTTGATGGCAGTTAACAACAACTACAACAATATTTCTATTGTGTGTGTGTTTCTATATAAATTTTTAAGATTGCTTTTTATTTACAATTTTTGAAGTACAAATTGTCTCTAATACCGTCAGTTATAAAGGGGGCTATGTCTATGTGGTTCCTATCATACACTTTTGAGTTCTGAATACATACTTTTGGACAGTGAGTTTGGTTTTCCATATACTCGATTTAAAGAACTGTGTTCATTTTCAGCCTGTAACTTCATCATGCTTAAGCACAGTTACTTTCCCTGGCACAATTGGAATGTTGATGCCATTTTACCATGTATTATGATGATTGTGTAAAGTAATTATGAAAAGCCCTTAGCCTGGGAAGTTCCCACTACATATTCTTCTTCTTTTCCTCCCTTGTCTATGAAGTAGAAGTGATAAAAGTCATTTCTGACTTCTTTTTACCTAGTACACAATGACAGTGGAAAATACTTTGATTTAATGTGGAAGATTAAGATACTTTATATGACATACAGTGCTTGTCTCTGTGGACCTCCCTCCTCAGGGGAGGCTTACACATCGCTGCACTGTTTACCCTAATCACTGCCTTGTGACTAGTGCTAGCAAATGAAATGTGAGTGAAAAGGCTGAGTCACTTCCTAGCAGGGGTGTTTGGAGGCAGTGCATGATTCACAGTGTTCCCTTTTCCCTTTGCTGCAAGGACAGACAGTGCTTTCCACAGAGACTTCACAGTGAGACTGCTCCGTCAGCCTAAGACCAAGGGAAAATACTATCTGCACAGGGAGCAGAGATAAAGTTGACACTTGGTGAACACAAGTAATGAATGAGAAATGCGTATTTGTTTGGGGAAACCACAGAGATGTTGTGGTCAGTTTATGTTGCACAACTAACTCCCATAGGAATTTTGTGAGGCATAAACAGGAAAGCACACTTGCTCAGAGTGTATTTGCAGTGCTCCTGTTCATCATAAGCCTCTCCAAGGTGGGAGCGGGATGCAACTGTCCCTTTTGCCTCAAGAGCCTTGTCTTCCTTCCTCATTTAGCATCCTGTCAAACCAGTTCTAAAATACTGTCACTTGTCAAAGGGATTGCGTATATTTTATAATCCTACAGAGAAGCTATGTACCCAACAGCAGTTTGAGAACGAGGTGTAGATATATTTCACATTTGAATGGGAAGCAAGCTAAGTTTTGGTGGGCAATGCCAGTGGACCCTGCTGTACAGCAACATAAATAAAAAATGAGGGAGCTGTACTTTACAGGCTGATGAATTGCGGGGGAAAGCTGTTGTTCTCAGAGTCTAGTAAAATTCTTAACTGGAGTATAACTGTGCCAGTAATGCCAGGTCCAGATGCCATTTTAAGGGACAAAATTTCTTTACAGTTTTAGTACTTTCTGAATTGTCCCTCAGTGAGGTATGGTATTTAATCTAAACTATTTGGGCTATGAAGATACAGCTTTCTTGAGAATGTAAGGAAAATCTAAGCAAATTTTGAGCTCCATTCTTATAAATGAGATGCCTCATTTTGTGTTAATGAAAAATATCAGTTTGATACAAAGAGGTCATTCGAAAATATTTAGTAGCCTGTTAATCTGAGCTGCCTTTGTTATTTCTAGGATAGTATAAGAATATTCAGAATTTTACAGACTTCCATGCACTATTCAGCACAGGGGCTTAGAGCACTTTTTGTCACTTACATTTTTATAAAACAAGGATTTCCTCTAAGCACCAGCACATCTTAAGCATTTCTCATGTCATTAAGTGTCGATGAACTTAAGGATACTCAGATATTTTGGGGCACATTTTTATGAGGTGATCCATACATAAGTGAGTATATCTTATACTGTACTTATTTCACAGATGCTGATGAATACTACTCTAACTTGATATCGTGAAGATCTGTCTCACTGTTTCTTCACTCAGAAATATTGACTGGATCCTGATACTATGTTACATGTCATGAATACATGGCTTTGCCACAGTGAAGGAAGAGTTTGCATTCAGTGGCATATATATATATATATATTCTTCATCATTTATTATAGAATCTCTTGGAAGTTTTTTCAACCTGGAAGGTTTAATTGCAAGTGATAACATAGCAAAATAACAGTGAAACAAATGAACAATTTAGCATTAGGCAGATCAGAAAAAATTGGTTGCATAAAGATATATCAGTCTAATTTATTAATGTCAATTGCACTAGTCTGTAAATATTGAAATCTGAAGAAAAAACACTAAAGTATAAACTAGCAGCAATGTGAATAAAGGAGAATAGAATAAAATTTGAGTTATGTTTTGAGGGGGAGACACTCAAGTAGAATAGATAAGAGAGATGAGATTGGTTCTGCATTAATGTCTCCCTTGATTTTAGTTTAAAGGTAATATTTTACAACAGTCAATTCACTCCTATAATGATTTGTATTGTTAAGAATGGCTTCCCTACATAGTATATCTTAAATTCTCATGTGGATCATGGGATGTTAATCCTGAATTTTGTGCCAGGAATTGCTAAATGTTTTCTAGATCATTGTATTAAGAAGAACTGTGACATGTATTCAGACCCAGTGGGAAACGGCATCCTGAAAAATAAGTGGGTCTGCAGCCATACCACCTTGGTATCCAATCTTCTCAGATCTCAGAAGCTAAGCAGGGTCAAGTCTGTTTAGTTCTCGGATGGGAAACCACCTGGGAATACTGGGTGCTGTAGGCTTTGGAGAAGGACCTGGCAGCCCACTCCTGAAACAGTCAGTCATTGAAAGCCCCATGAATAGCAGTGTTGGGTAGTGTTTTGTTCTGTTGTACATAGGGTTGCTATGAATCTGACCAGATTTGATGGCACCTAACAACACCCATGTTTGAGAGGGGTAGTGTGGACATAGTAAGAGATGAAAATAAATAATAAATGCTCTGTATATATCATTATGGGAGAAGGGCCTGGCAATCCACTCCCAAGGCAATCCCAAAACAGTCAGCCATTGAAAACCCCATGAGGGTCGATATGAGTCGGATACCAACTCACACCTAACTACAACAACAACAACGTATGTCATTATTGTCTTAGAATGCTTTATAATCGGGAATCAACATATACATTAAGAATTTTTCATTTTCTCATATTCTTTAACTCATAACCAAGTGTCTTATTTGATTCATTACTATGGACTTATTTACTATATTTAAAATCTCATTTAGTTCCTAAAATATTGGTGTAACCCCATCTCAAAAGGATTTCAAGTGGTGGTTTCCTAGGGAGGTATATGAGAGTGTGCCGGCAGCCGTACCACTGTGGTGTCCCATCTCGTCAGATCTTGGAAGCTAAACAGGGTTGTGTTTGGTTAGTACTTGGGTGGGAGACTGCTTGGGAACACCAGGTGCTGTGGGCTTGAGAGATGGACCCAGCAACCCACTCCCAAAAAACAATATGCCCTTGAAAACTCTATGAATAGCAGGGAAGCACTAACAATAGTGTTTCACCTATTGCACATAGGGTTGCTATGAGTCAGACACCGCCCTAACAGCAGCAACAACATATGAGAGTATATCATGACCAAAGAACATGGTTGAAAGAAGCTGCTAAAGAACAAGTACCAAATTAATTCCTTTTTGTCTCTTGATAATGTTTCTCAATAATTATTATGGGTGTGGTTTGTGATCATGATGGGAACAAGGGAATGTTTAAAATAAAAATATTTGGAATGATATTGTAAAGTTAAAAGAGGTTTAGATTACATTACATTTATGGGGAAACTTCCTCCTGAGTGTGTTGTTGAGAATCAATATTCCTACCCCAACAATGCCAACATGCTTTACCAAGTCAACAAGTGCTAGCAAAAATCTCTAAGCAGACATACACCACATTAGTCTCGTGATGCCAGAAATCAGGTCCTGGTAAAAGGATCCCATGTACTGTGAATTCCAGTGATATTTCATTCCCATGGCATGTTTTTTGCTACCCTTAGTTTCCCATTTTCCTTGCAGGGAGGTTGAATTATGCCAGTTTTAATATAATTTATTTATATTTCATATAAATATATTTTTATATTTTTATTTATATAAATTTTTATATAAAAATTTATTTGTAAAATAAAAATTTTATTTGTATATTTTTATTTAATAAACTTTTAATTGATATGTGAGGTGCAGAAATAGTAAATAAATTGGGGCTAGGGATGTAGCTCAGTGGTAGAGCATGAGATTAGCATGTTCAAGGCCTTGAGGTTAATCCCATGCCACAAAACTGACAAGCAAAAATCAAAATCAAACAAAAAGTATACAAATGGAAAAATTCTCACTAGGTCAACTATGGATACGCCACAGAGGTCAATGTAGAACATGTTACTAGGTTTTCTTAAGATTATCCTCATTAGTAGTCCTCTCAGTGGTAACTGACTTCAGTTATCATCAATTTCCCTGTTTTGAACTTCAGGTAAATACAAATGAACAATGTATATCTGGCAACTTTTGAAAGCTACTCTGTTTGTGAAATTCATTCATGCTTTACTGTTAAGTAGTCACTTGTCTTTTTTCATTGCTGTATAAATTTCCATGTATGAGTATTCTAATTTCTTTATTCATTTTATTGTCAATGGATATTTGTGTTGTTTCCTTTAGCTATTATAAATAATGCTACTGTGAACATTTTGAAACATCTTGTAGTTTGCTAAGGTACAAATTCAGTTAGAATATACATAGAAAAAGAATTGGGTTGTCACAGAGTATGCTAATTTTTGGTTTTAGTAGAAACTGTTAATAAGTCCCCAGAATAGTCAAAATGATTTATACTCCCAAGAGGAATACATATGTGTTCCAATTTTTCCTTACTCTTACCAATGATGGCTAGCAATGGCTATTGTCAATCCTCTTTTTTATTTTATTTTTTATGGTACTAGGGGTTGAACCCAGGGCCTCGTGCTTGCATGCTTTGCAAGTGCTGTACCACTGAGCTGCACCCTCAGCCCATTTTTTTCTTACTCTTTTAGCCAGGGTCTTGCTATATTACACAGACTGCGTTTGATCTTGAACTTGTGATCCTCCTACCTCCGCCTCCCGAGTCGCTGGGATTACAGGCGTGTGCCACTGAGCCCAGCTTTGTCAATCCTCTTAATGTTAGGTCTCTGGTGAGATGTAATAACACCTCAACTTGTAGATTAATTTTCATTTCCCTGGTGATTAATGAGAATGACCCTTTCCTATTTAGATACCCTTTATTGTGAACTATATACTTATCAATTTTATATTGAATTATTTGTAATTTTATGTTAATTTGTAGATTTCATATACTTGTATTCAAGTCCTTTAACATTTATGATTTTCAAATTTTTCCCTGCTTGTAGTTTGTATTTTCATTTTCTTTTTGGTGTATTTTGATGAAAAGAAGCTTTTAATTTTAACCTAGTCCAATTTTTATACGTACTTCATCATGGTTAAAGCTTTTTGAGTTCTTTTCAAGAGATCTCAGTCTATTCAAAGTGAAGAAGACACTCAAAGTTAATTTCTATATTCTTTATTATTTATTGCTTTTCACATTTAGATCTACTACTTGGAAGTAATTGTTTTTCATGAAATACGATAAGCATCAAGAATCATTTTCTCCTTATACAAATATCCAATTGGATCAGTAGTATTGACTGAAAATACTTTTGTTTCCTCTCGGCTCCAGCATCCACCTTTGTGCTTATATCTGTGAATGTGTATATGGACTTTCCTGTGTTCCTGTAGTTTGACTCTCCAGCCTTGCATCAATACCACACTATGTTGATTATTGAATTTTAATGTCTTGCCATGTGCCAGTTTAAGTCACACTGATATTCTTGATAGTCATGAGATTTCAGGATTTCTGGAGAAAGTTTTTAAAATCAAAACATTATGAAAATGTACCTTCATTTAAAAAATTTCACACTGTCATAATTTTCTTGCCTGTAAAACAGTGTATTTCTGAATCATCACTTGTTTCATAAGGATATAGTAGAAAGGTTCATTTTTATAAATACCATCTAAATACTACTAATAATACTACTAATATCATAGTATAACAGAGCTTTATGAACACTTTAAAAGAAAAATAATTTTAAAAATTTTGTAAGGTGCTCAAATGTGTCAATATATATTTCATTCAAATGAGCTAAAAATATCTATTATACACTAGCCCATGTGAATTCTTAAGTTCCTACTGGATATAATCCTATGGAATTACTGAAAATCCATAAATAGAATGAAGGGTTATTTGTCAGTTTAGTAGGTATATTATAACAGCATCTCAAGTTTGTGACCACAATCTCAACTAGCTATTTTTGTTGGGCCCAAATGTTATAGAGTGAAAAAAAAAAAAAAAAAAGGAAAAGAAAAAAAAAAAAAAAAGATAAGATAGTTCATTATGTTCCCACTAGCTGTTTGAGAATGTTCAGCCTTCCCTATGCATAGTTTCTCTGTATAACACTTGGTGGAATTGTAATGCTTTTACTGTCACCTCTAAATATCATTACACCTTAGAGAATCTGCAGAGTTATATAACACCGTGATTAAACAGAATCACACCACTTTCATAGCACAGACTGAGTTTTGCTGATGTCGAAAATGTAGAATCTCAAGATCTCCAGCTGCCTTACCTAAAGTTTCTAGGAAGGAAGAAAGATGCATCAACAGCTGAAAAGAAATGAGGAAAAACCCCTCCCACAGCACAAATGAGAGGGAGCAGACAAAAGTAAATGAAGCTCCCCAGCTTCACTTATAGTCCATTTTAACCTATAATATTTTCTTTAGTTCTTGGCTGACTGCCAGGAAGGAATTCAGAAACTGAATGCAAATTGACTATTAAAAAAATAGCTACTTAATATGAAAATGAGAAGGTAATTAAGAAAGAACAAGAATATTTCTAATCCTTGAGATTTTCTGAGCAGTGAACTAAACCAGATTTGTAGATCATATGGTTGTATATCATATGGTGCCACAGTAAAAAAACAAAACAAAAAAAAAAACAAAACAAAAAAAACAGTAGAGTGATTATTCTTTGTTTCAGGAATAAAAATGTTGTGTTTTTCATAGTTGACATTTCTGTCACACTCGAGTTACTGAAGCAACCACCCCTTTCTTCATTAACAATGAACAGAGTTCTCATCAAAGCTCAACTATTTAAGCAGTGTAACAGACATTACTCTTACAGGTCAATTACGATTTCTAATAATTAAAAACAAGAAAGAAAAATGTTCACAGACTCACATGGTGCTGTCTAATTTGTTGATTTTTACACATTTCAACACTATGATGTGAGGCTGGGAGCAAACAGGGTGCAGGCCTGGCTGACACATCTAGAATTCCTGTGAATGCTACTGGAGAAGTCACATACCCTTCATCTTAGAGTTGACACTTGCCTCCCAAAGAGCAACCTTACCTTCTACTTGCATCTCGAAAAAATTGCCTGTCAGGATTATGTCTGCCTCGTTCAATGCTTGGTCTTACTTCATATTGTAGAATCAAAAAGTATTTGATAAATAATTATTTCCTATTAGATTTTGTATTCCATTTTCAAGTTTCTATTTTCATTTGCTAGATGGATTTACTTTTGTAGTCTTTTGCTAATTATGTAGGTTATCAGGTGTTCTAACAAGGCAGGCAGTGACAGGTTGCTCCTAGTTTAGGGGAACTCTTCAAAAATATCTTTGAAGTATGCGGAACTGCAACAACTCAATGTTTCAGTTGTAAGAGTACGTACTTATGGGGAAATTTCATCAATTAATATTTCTATTTAGAGTTGACCATTATTTATTTTACTTTATTTTATTTATCCTTGTGTGTACATATATATGTATATATGTATGTGTTGCTCATAAAGCTATCAATTAGTTCATCCATCCCCTCTACCCAACCTGATCTTTTATTTTGGGAAGGTAAGTTTAACTTCTCGTATACTAGATTTCTTTGATAACACTGTTGTTTTATAGACTTGTGTTACTGACACTCTGTAATTAGTACTAACTACCTAAGAAGGTTTAGCTCAGTTGGTATTGTGCTGCTCCACACTCTCTGAGCACCCAGGTTTGGTCCCCAGCACCACAAAAAGGGAGAAGAGCATGGTAATACACTCCTGAAGCAATTCCCAAACAAATCAGCCATTGAAATTCCTATGAGGGACTTTATGAGTTAGACCTGACTCAAGGGCACCTAACAACAACAACCTCAGAAGTATGAATATACACTTCATAAAAGAGAATTAATTTTCTGGCTACTACAGAATGGTAAATTTTATGTGTTTACTTGATTGGGCTAAGGGATTTCCAAAACATTATTTTGGGACATGTCTATAATGACATGACTAGAAGACATTATCATTTTAACTGATAGACTGAGCAAAAATAGATCACCCTCAGCAACGCAAGTGAACATCCTCCAACCATTGATGGCTGAACACAACAAAAAGTTGGAGGCAACACACATTGTGCTCCTTTAAGTTGAGACATTCATTTTCTCCTACCCTCAAATATTGGCACTCTTGCTTCTTAGGACTTTGGCTTTATACCAAAGCAGTGCCATTCGTAATCCTGGGTTTCTACTTTGTAGTCTCCAGCTTATGAGACATTTCAGCCTCCATAATTGCATGAGACAATCTCTTATGATAAATCTTTTTCTATATATCATCAGTTCTTCCCTATGTCCATGCGTGATATGTTCTAGGAGCCACAGTGGGGTCCTGAAACTTCAGATAGTGCCAAGCCCTACATTTATTATGTTTTCTATTAAGAACTTTAACCTTTTTCACTTAAAGGAAGAATTTTGTCTTTTTCATTGGTATATTCAAATTTCCAGCATCAATACTATTGCACTTTGGGTACATTATTAAGGAAAATAAAGGTTATACAAGCACTGTGATACCACAACAGTCAATCTGATAAACAACCAAGAGGACTACTAAGTGACTCAGGGGGGATAGCGTTATGCAGTGTGGACACACCAGACAAAAGGAAGATCACCAGATGGAGTGGAATGTCATGAGCCTTCATCATGCTACTCAGAATAGTCAACAATTTAAAACTTATGGATTGTTTATTTCTGGAATTTTCCGTGTAATATTTTTGGGTCACAGTTGACTGTAACTGAAACCACAAATAAAGGTGGTCAAATATATACATGTCTTTGAGTGATTCTATTTCTTTAGAGAATGCTAATACAATTTCCATGCTTATGTAAAGCCTTTCACAAATTTACTTAATTTTGACTTTTTATTATTATCATAGTAAAAGTTGTGATTTAAAGAAATAAAATAAAAACATAAGATAGCAAACTAAAACTTAAGTGACTATCATATACTAAGCACCTTCACATATATTATACATAACCAAAGATGAAACTTGCCATCTTTTGATGCATATTTTACTATATTATAAATGCTTACACCATTGAAGCTCAGAAAGAGAAAATCACACAGGAAGTCCTTGTTTAGTACAGAACTCTTGACACAAAAGCATGGGTTTGAAGAATATTGCTTCTTTCACTACCATAAATAGCTAACATTTAATTGTTCAATTTGAGTGTTGAACTTTGCATACACTATTTCTTTCCACCATCACAGAAAAGTGTGAGTATAATTTCTATATATTAAACTTCATGTTTCAAGTTCTTAAGAGTCTTATGCAAACTATTTTATATAAAATAAGAAGCAGTGCAAGATCCAAATTCAGGTCCACATAAAATCACAGCCCAAGCTTGTCCCCATTGTGCTAGAAAACTCCACATTGGTCAGCAAAATTGAGAAATTCTCAGAATTGATCCAGCAGCTTTGATTAACTGGTTATATTTATGGTTGTCAACTATGGCTCCATATGAAAACAACCTGGGTTATGGGTTCCAGGCCAGATCAATTAAATTTGAATCTCTGGACAGGCACTGTGGCACACATCTGTAATCCCAGCAATTTGGGAGGCTGAGGCAAAAGGATTATGATTTTGAGGCTAGAGGCGGCTTTCACATCTTAGTGAGACCCTGTTTCAAAAATAAAAAATAAAAAAAGGGGTCACAAGTACAGCTCAGTGGTAGAGCACTTGTCTAGCATGTTGGAGACCCTGGGTTCAACCCCCTAGTACTAAAAGTTAATTAATTAATTAATTTAAAAAACTCTAGGCAGAAAGGCAAGATATATATATATATATATATATATATATATATATATATGTATTAGTTTGCTATCTTATGTTTATATTATATGTATATATATGTATATATATATATATATATATATATATATATTAAGGTCATCAAGTGAATACAATGATTCATAGCCATGCTGAGGACATTTGCTTCTGTGTATTTGTTTGTTTGTTTATTTTGGTCTTGGGGATTAAACACAGAGCTTTGTGCATGCTAAGCAAGTGCTCCACCACTGAGCAGTACCCCCAACCCCTTCTTCATTTTTGAGATAGTTTTCATTTTGAGATAGTTTCATAGTTTTGAGATAAAGTCTTGCAAAGTTTCCCAGGCTGCCCCTGGTCTGGAATTTGTAATCTTCCTATGTGACAGAGATTACAAAGTGTGGTTGATCTTGTGGTCTTTTAAGTCCTATCTTATTTTTATCCTCCTTTGCCATCAACTAGTGAATCTCTCTGCAGGGTCAGGCCTATTCCAGCTCCCGTGTCAACCATGACACAAACATAGGCCTCACTTTAGCTCTCAGTGAGGTGGCATAGGCACCTCTACAGAGAAGTTGCAATTGACAGGAAATCTGGCCCTTACCATCCTAAACAAAATAGTATTTACTGTTGAAAAACTTTCTGGTATTAAATATAGCCAAGATGGAGCATCACTCTCACTGGACTGGCACCTTCCTGGGTTTTTTATCTACACCTTAGTCCAGTGAAGGATGCACCTAATAACTGAAATGAAAGACCGTTCCTCACTCTGATAGGCCTGCCTTGAGTTCTGTGGCATCCATGTAGACAATGGATGCTCCTGTGGGGGTGGCTTGTTCTAGGCCATCACCTCTGTCTCCACCACCTGACAGTAGAACCAGTTTTAACCAGCAAGGGCTGAGTAGGGAGGAGTGATTTTTCCCAAAACATAATTGGAATTTAATCACCTTAAGAAAGGAAATGAATTCCTTCAGTCTGATGTTCAGTGTACACATTATACTCACCTAGAGACTTTTAAAAATGTACCCAAGCTTCCCCTGAGAGACTCTGACTGAGCACCTGGGGTCATTCAGCTTTGAACCACATCACCTCCTTTCCCTGTTTCCATCCCCATTGTCCATCTCCTTTCTAGAACTGACTCCTCAAAATGAAATCCATACTGGAAACTGAAATCATCACTTAATTTTTTTAGTTCTTTCTCCTGAAAAGTAAAACGAAATATTTTACTGACTATCTTTTGAATATTTTCTTTCTTTTCTTTCTTTCTTTTCGTTTCTTGAGGTACTTGGGGGTTGAACCCACAGCCAACTACATACTTTGCAAGTGCTCTACCACTGGACTGTCTCTGCAATTCATGTTTTAATTTTTTTTTTTTTTTTAATCTTGAGATAGGTCGAACTAAGTTAAACAGGCTGCCTCTGGCCTGAAACTTGTGATCCTCCCATCTCTGCCTGCTGAGTCATTTAGGATTACAGGTGTGTGTCACCTCTAAGGTAAATTTTCACAGAGCCAACAAACCATGTTACTCTGGCCCAAATACCAGGTTAAGACTCAGTTTCTTATTAAGAATTTGGTCTCAAATTTCCTATGTGTAAAATGGCAAAATGAAGCTATATGATTTAAAAGTCTCTTCAAGCTATTAAGTTCTATAAATTTAAACCTAACTTCATTTGTTTAGTCTATTTTTCTAGAATAGTTGAAATATGTACTTAATAAAATTTAAGTGTCAATAAAGGTGATTATATAGCTCTGTATTTCTAGGACTCTCCCAGTTTTTCCTTTCATTCCCATAAAATTATTAATTGTGCCTTACTTTATTCTAACAAAATTCCTAGTTTGGATGATAAATCATATGATCATTTTGGGGGTGATATAATATGAGAAGATAGCATCTCACTAACACTACTACTAATAATTATCAAGGATTTACCATGTGCCAGATCCTATTGTCAGTGCTTTAAATATTTTAATTTACTTAATCCTCATAACAACCTTTGGGTCAGGCAAACTTGTCAGCCTCATTTTATAGATGAAAGCTTGCTTCACAGATGTTTAAAACTTGCAAAGGTCACAGAGCACATAAGCCATAGGGCAGTATATTCTTCTGCCACTCATACTCAGTATGTTTACTAACTGAATTAATTTATTAATTTACATGAGCAAAAATAACATTAATAGAAAGACTAAATGAAAAATGCCTGCAGCCATACCACTGTGGCATCCGATCCCATTGGATCTTGGAAGCTAAGCAGGGTCAGGCCTGGTTAGTACTTGGATGGGAGACTGCCTGGGAACACCAGGTGCTGTAGGCTTGGGAGAAGGACCCGGCAACCCACTCTCCTCCCCCGCCAAAAACAATCCACCATTGAAAACCCTATGAACAGCAGAGAAGCACTGACAATGGTGCTTCGTCTGTTGTATATAAGGTCACTATGAGTCTGACAATGACTTGAAGGCACCTAACAACGATAAGTGAAAAATATTGGTCAAGTTTTGGAACTCCAATAATAACTTTAATTACCAATGATAACCCAAACTGCAAACTAGAAGATGCTAATTATTAAAACTCAGTGTAGGGAAAATCCTGCAAAGAATAGTACAAGAAAACTTATTATATCTTACATGTAATGTATTTCCTGAGATCGTCTCTATCACTTACATTCTCATCTCAAATCACAAGCTTTAGTGACAAAATTAAATGATAATATATATATGCACATCATATCTTATACCAAAACTTAATTATACATAAGCAATATGTTTAATAAAGATTCTTTCCCATTTTTCACACAAATTCAAATCTTCCCTTCTTTCATCTTTATTTCTTATTTGAAGAAATAAATATGAAAGTTCTCTCAGCTTCTATAAATTTACTTTTTTGTTTCAATTTTCTCTCTCTCTCTCTCTCTCTCTCTCTCTCTCTCTCTATATATATATATATATATATATATATATATATATATATATACACATATATGCCTGCAGCCGTAGCCCTGTGGCATCCGATCTCGTCAGATCTCGGAAGCTAAGCAGGGTCGGGCTTGGTTAGTACCTGGATGGGAGACCGCCTGGGAACACCAGGTGCTGCAGGCTTGGGAGAAGGACCTGGCAACCCCCTCCCAAAAATCAATCTGCCATTGAAAACCCTATGCACAGCAGAGAAGCACTGACAATAGTGTTTCCCCTGTTGTACAGAGGGTCGCTATGA